>APFE031412306.1:26755-92073 GCA_000404065.3 Pinus taeda | reverse complement strand
GGGTTTAAAAAAAGGCATCCAGAACTTGTATTGTGTACTGCTGAGGGCCTTGACAGAGACAGAGCATTAAATTTGCGCCCTGCAGTTGTGCAAAAATTCTATGACACACTTTCTAGTGCTTATGATAAACATTCTTATGGAGCAGACCATATATGGAACTGTGATGAAACATGTTTACAGGCACGGAGGAATTGTGGCATGCGGGTAATTGCCAAGAGAGGGAGCCGAAATGTGCCACATCGTATTTACACGCGTCAACCCACATGGCTCCGGTACGACACCTGTCCACCGTGGAGTATGCCCAACTTATAGAGAGCATGTGTTTTTATATGTGTCAGTAAAAATGATGGAAGTATCTAAATTAATCAAATCAGTTGATGAACAACTATGAGAATCATATTGTTCCGTCTTGTTACACAAACTTCGCGCCGTTTACAACGTTGGTATCACCTCATTTCGACGATGTATGGTTTTCCCTTCGTCTTTCTGCTCGGGGCCGGTAGTTGGGCGAGGGTCAAATATAGGGGAGGGTAGTTGATGTAACAAGATGGAACAATATGAATCATATTGTTCCATCTTGTTACATCAACTCTCCAAAGTTTCAGCACCTATTCAGCTTTTTCATTTTCCTTCATGAGTAGATCAATTGTTTGACAATTACAATAATTTATAAATCTACAAAATATAAACCAGCGTAGACCCATCTTAAGATGGGATCTTTTAAACATCAAGAGAATCATGTCTCTGTTTCTTTAGATCCCTTTTTACACTTATGAGTTCTGGAGCTAATATTGATCTATAACAGTGTATTACGGTACAGAAAAATTATGAATTGCCTCTAATACATGTAAGAAGGAAGTTCCAAAGCAGTAGGTATACAAAAATCCCACAAAATTGCTTCAGAGCTCAAAATCAAACTCAAGAAACAAAAACAAGTGTATAGACTTTGTTTCGAAAACATAATTATACGTTGTTAATATACTCTGTTTTAAGAGATTTCAATAATGAATAACGGTTGAAATCAATTCATATCAATCCAAAGCAGGCATGGATATTTGCATGAGTTTGGTTTATAAGTCCAATTCCTACGCAGAGGTCAACTAAGCTGAGTGTTGCCCATTAACGCAGATAAAAGGAAAGAAAATAATGGCTTAGGGACCCTAGAAATATATCACTATTATCAACACATTCTCCTCTCCCGATAGCTCTGCACTCCTTATATCCCTGTTCCCCAAGCAACTAGGAAGAAAAGTTTCAAAAGTGCATAGAAATCTGTTTGCAGAATTACCACCATTCTTTAATGATTAGGGAAACTTGTTTCCCAAGGAGTTTATCCTGGACAACCTACATCGCACTGAGGATAATCAAAGTAGTGCCGAGGATGCAAATTGGACCTCTGTGCAATATAACTTTAACCAGAAATTTCTGGCCTAAATTTGTTTCAAATGTGAGAACTAAACAGGTAAAAACGTTGTAGGACTTATAATAGACAACAGGATACCAATTAAGCTTTTGGAGTTGCAAGCTTAAACTTGCTCAAAGACTGTTTAGACCCAAAATAACTATTAGAAACATCCCCCTCAGCAGTGAACATGTTCTAGGTAACCTAGGTCTAATCACGACCAGGGAGCACAATTATCAGTAGGTTAGTATTACAAATCGATTGTGTTTCTTTTGTTTTGAAACAAAAAAAAATTAAACTAGTTTTTTATTCATAACCCAGGAAATCACAGGAGACTACATAAATTTATTATACTAAAAACTGAAAACTGTATAATGAAAATCTCTTTAAAAAAGTATATATTCTTATCATGAAAGAAACAGTGATATCCATTCTTTAAAATTGAACAGACCTGAGCAAGATGAAGGAATGCCATTACTAAAGAAATTACATGGGTGTGATTCCTATTCTTATTTTTAAATAAAAAGAAAAGACTTTGCTCTAATTCTTTTTCATAAACAAAATGAAAAATACTGCAAAAGACTCGGTTATATTCCTTTCAATAAATAAGATGATAAACACTTCAAGATACAATAGCAATTGCCATAATAAATTTTGTTACATGGATAATATTTGAGAACTGGGGCATAGCAGGTTAGGTTAGTTCGTCACGAGGCAGAGCCCTAGGGACCAAATAGTCCCTTGCCCAACAATATATAGATAAACTAAAATATATAGATAGAACCCAGAATGCCTCCACAGACAGACAGAACCCCTAAAACCCTAAACCCTACAAATGTCCATACAAATGTCCATTACAGTTAAGATTCGCAGCAATTTACGAGGGCCGAAGCTATAAACAGAGAAGAATGCCAAAACAACAAAATGCCAAAACAACAAACAGAATGCCAGAATGCCTCCACAGACAGATAGAACCCCTAAAACCCTAAAGCATACAAATGTCCATACAAATCTCTATGCATGTTTAGTATAGAATTAATGAAATTAATGTGACAATCCATAATTTCATATAAAAAATGTACAACACATATGCATAGAGAACAAAAATGGAAAAAATATCAATAATGGCGTAAAGACTTTGTAGTAATTAGTAGACAAGCTACATGTTTCATTTTAGGAATAAAAAAGAATCATATAGTTTTATAGTTTCTCATAAATAAAGGAAGCAAAATTTCAACATATGTCCATACAAGATTTAGCCCCAATTTAGTTAGCAAATTAAGAAAAACCTTGTTCGGGTAACCATATTTTATTAACATGCATGATGAATCATAAAGGAGAAAATTGTAGCCATTGTTTTGGAAAATAAAGGAAAGGAACTTACAACCTCTCCCACACATCCAGTTAAGAAATAAGAAAAATGGAAATTAACTAGAGGGGGGAAAACCCTCAAAATAAAATAAGGGAACTTAACTGTTTCTGAAATTTCATCCATAGAAGCTGGGAATTTTCCCATATATTAATTAAGAAAAGTTCCATACAAAAAAGTTACAAGAAAATATATTATTACAGCCAACATAGGGCCTCTCAGTATTACCCTAACACAAGAAATTTCTAGGCGAACCATAGACAAGCTAGAAGATTTTTAATGGCATGGGAACCTTGGAAATAATAAAGACAAATGAGCACCTATAGTATTTGTAGTGAAAATAAATGAAATTATGGATTCTTGCTCAAGAAAATGCCAAAAACGAATCCTAATCACAGTTCTTTGAAAAGATTCGCAGCAATTTACGAGGGCCGAAGCTATAAACAGAGAAGAATGCCAAAACAACAAAATGCCAAAACAACAAACAGAATGCCAGAATGCCTCCACAGACAGACAGAACCCCTAAAACCCTAAACCCTACAAATGTCCATACAAATGTCCATTACGGTTCTTTGAAAAGATTCGCAGCAATTTACGAGGGCCGAAGCTATAAACAGAGAAGAATGCCAAAACAACAAAATGCCAAAACAACAAACAGAATGCCAGAATGCCTCCACAGACAGACAGAACCCCTAAAACCGTAAACCCTACAAATGTCCATTACAGTTCTTTGAAAAAATTCGCAGCAATTTACGAGGGCCGAAGCTATAAACAGAGAAGAATGCCAAAACAACAAAATGCCAAAACAACAAACAGAATGCCAGAATGCCTCCACAGACAGACAGAAAATGCCAAAACAGATCACAAAATCCTGTTAGAGTGCTTGTGTTGAAAAACACAGAGAGCTAAAGCTGGTAGGATTAAAAATCCTACCGGTTACAGGCCTCCCCACAGCTCGCCTGACCTTCTCCACACCTGCAACGTCCTTTTCCACACCTGCAACACCTGCAACAGGAAGAAACAAGCCATTAGAAGCCATTAGAGAAGACAAAAACAACAAAAACAGCCTAAAAATGCCTAAAAATACTATATTACCTCAAGCTCAGTAGAATGGCGACCGACTCCTCCCCGAACAACTTGACAGCCGAATAAGACCACCACCAGAGAAATGCTAAACAACCGGCATTCCATGTTAAACAACTTGCATGGAAGAACGACCAAGAAATCCAGGCGGAGGCGCACAAGAAAACCAGAACCACTGTCCCAGCCAGAAACCCAGAAACTCCATGAAACACATACTCCAGCACACGAATAAACAACTCCGCCCGCAACAACACAAACCCTGTCAACCGTTCAATGCATTCAGCGGCAACAACAACTAACCAAAACCTGCGCAGGTTACAGGGCCGTGCCGCGCCATCTTCGGCGGGGGGCTTCGCCCAACTACCGGCCCCGAGCAGAAAGACGAAGGGAAAACCATACATCGTCGAAATGAGGTGATACCAACGTTGTAAACGGCGCGAAGGTGGTTAATAAAGGCGGGAGGTGATAGCCCACACGGCCAGCTCCACGGTGGACAGGTGTCGTACCGGAGCCATGTGGGTTGCCGCGTGTAAAAACGACGTGGCGGGGAGGGCGCACATGTATTGGCGACCCTCCCCTATATTTTTTATTGTTATATAATTTGGTCATATAACTTTGTATTTTATGTTTATAAATCATATCTCTTTTAAGAAAAAAAATGTGTTTAATGCTTTGGAAAATCGCTAAAGTATTCGAATTATGTAGCATTATTGATTTAAATTTTTTCTTATAATTTAATTAATTTCTCGTAGTTTAATTTCAATTAAAAAAATTACTAAAAAACATTTACTTAAAAAAAATTATGCTTAAAAAAAGGTCAAGTGACTTATAATTTATTATTAAAAAAAATTCAACAAATAACAAGAAGTATAATATTCACTTTTCAAAATACTCTATAAAAGTTTTTTGGATTTTCTCAATCTTATTTCAAAAATTAAATTTCACAAATTCATGGAAGAACTGAAATAACTAAAGTGTTGAGAATGAAAATTCTCTTATGGACCCTAATAAGTTTTCCCATTATCAATGAGTCTTTTATCAACAATGTAGTTTCAATTAAATGGCAATTTTTTTTCCTTAATTTTGTTGATCACAAGTTTGATGTTCAATATTAATGAAAGATTATTCATTTTTACATATATATTAGAATTTCAGTTGTTAGTGAAGATCGTAAATATTTTTTTGCAAGAAAAACAATTTCATCAACATATAAGAAAAGGATAATATTGAGCCAAACAATGTTCATATGGGTGCACCACTTCCCTTTTAAACTTTGCTCAAATTTATTGATATAAGTACCGAAGATGGTCTATGATCATTTAGCCTATGGCTAACATGATTCACTAAAATAGATACTTGAATAATTAATTTCCTTATCTATATTTCATGTCACTTCAATTTTTACGAGTGACTTTGTATTCAAATGAAAAGAACTTCATGCAAGAAAATAACATCCACATGATAAGTCTTGTAAAAAAGAGAAAAAACTAGGAGCCATGGCTAGGGTTTCCGGAACAGTGATCTCCGCCGTCGCCGCTCTGCAAACCAAGGATGGGAGCTACACGGGATCAGAACAAAGCTCTCTAGGAAATCGACAGAAGGGTGAGTTGATCTTGACCTTCGGGCAATGTTCTTGCTTGGTCTAGGAACAAGAAATGTCTTCTTTGTCATGGATTGTTTCTTCCTCAGGCCAGAGATATACCCTGGCGACAAATCTGCCACCCACAAGATGGTGCGAGAGTGGATAAGGGCCGAGGGGCCCGTTGTGTCCCAGTTTTCAACTAAACAAGGGAGGTCCTGCGCAAATGTATGGAGGCTGACTATAGCGCACCCAGTTAACTTGACGCAGTGGCTGGGTACTTGAAAAACGACCCATACAAACTAGATCCGGAGGAACTATGGCATGGAAAGAATACAAAAATCAATGTTGCATTTGTGTTTACAGAGAAAATGCCCAATCCAACAAATCGAGGCTCCAAAAAGGTTGTTTCAGACTACATGGGTAAAGATTTGATACAAATATTCATCAAATTGATAGGGGGCAGACATCACTGCATGCAGCTCAGAAAGGGGCTGAATATTCAAGAGTTAAAGAAGGAAATCCAGATTCACCTTGGAACCCCCACAAAATACCAAAATCTGATATATATAGGACGTAGTCTACAGGATACCCATACGCTTCAGGACTATGGTATCATCAAAGATTCAACTATCATTCTTAATCTGAGATTGCATGGCAAATGCAATGGAGCTAGTTCTAAAAATACAGGTTCCTTTTGTGATGCAGTCAAAGGAAAGGAAAAAATGCAACATAAACCAGCACCAACACCAGAGCTACTAGGTCCCTATATTGTGGAACAAAAACTGGAATCTCCAATGCTCCAAGTAACTCTACTAGAGGTAACTAATCTACACACTGATCTATCCAAAAATGTTGTTATCTGTAGATTTAATGGGTTCTGGCCAAAATCTGACACTCTGCATCAATGGATCTTCTCCACATGGTCACCTAACTGTGAAATTCACCTATGCTCAAAAGGTTTTTTCATAGTTAGATTCAACACAGAACAAGAACAAGACAATATTATCAATCAGGGGCCTTGCTTTTGGGGCAATGTTGGCCTCCTCACCACCCCCTGGTTTTTTTATTTTGATGCAAATACTATGAAAGTCTCAACAATGCCTGTTTGGGTGAGGCTACATAACCTCCCTCTACACTTCTGACATCACAAAGTTGTAATAGCCATTGGGAATTCCTTGGGGAAATTCCTAAAAATAGATGAAGATAGAGTTATCAGGGGAATTTTCACATTTGCCAAAATATGTGTAGAAGTGGACCTGAGTCAGGGGCTACCTGATCACATTACATTGAACTACAATAATACACTAAGGACTCAACATCTTGACTATGAGAATACAACATTTAGATTCCACAGTTGTATGCAAACAGGGCATATCCAATACCCCTACCCACTAGCCAGGAAGGACCCCAAAGGGAATAAGAAACAACAAAAAAACCCCAAAGGGTGGCAGCATACCGACTTGCTAAAAGAAGAGGACATGCATACAGAACCTACAGGGAACCAATCATACCCTGACATACAAATGGGGCATAAATATACATAGGAAGAAAATACCCCAGATACTCATTTGGGGCCAAAAAATATGAAACAACAACAAGAACCTTTGCTGGAAGTAAGTAGCATCAAACGAACTCATGGATATGAAGGATTAGAATCTAACAAAGAACATCTAATGAACACAATGGAAAACTAGCTAGCTATAATTGCACCCACTCCCAACTCTAAAGGTTGGCGAAGGGTGGAGAAGAAGAAGGGAAGATAAGTATATGCCAGCTAGAATTTATTTTTTCTTTTATATTGTAACATTTGTTTCCTATCATTACAGGACAGCCATCTACATATGCTTTAAGCATCTATAAAATGTAATTTTTTCATATGAATAAAATTACGACTTTTTCCATGGGATAAAAACATCCACATGCAATACGACACAAAGATTTATCTAAGAAACTATATATTGAAAAGAAAAGAGATCAACCCAAGTAAAGAAAAATCACATATAATATGACATAATGATTTATCCTAGAGAAATCAATGGAAAAACTCACTCAAGTGCATCAAAATGATTATTCACTCTACTATGTTAAGTTTTCTTCTACTAGCATTAACTCATTATATAACTTCTAACTAGTGTTTCTATTTGTAATGTACCCATCTCCTTCTATATCCACATCCACATATTTTCTATATGTTTATCTCAACTATTTAACCCTTGAAGGCTCAAAAATCCCCTTCTCTACTAAGCAACTATCAAAAAACTCATCTTACCAAGGCGTAGTCCTTCAAATTTTCATTGGACCTATTTAAAGGCCATTACTTTGGCTTCTTTGAAAGATACATTCAAACCCATCAAACCCTTTCCTCTTACCCTACCTTCAATCCATCCATCCTATTTGAATGAATCTATTGGGATTGATTCAAAAATCACCATAATACTCACAAATTCCAATACCATTCAAATAACCCATTAAACCTATTGGAAATATCACATTGAGCCCTTCCTAAATATGTTCCCAATGCATAAGAAAATCTCATCTACCTTAGTCAAGTTTTTCATCCAAATCAAAGGAAAGGCCATTAGGCCTTGTCCAAATATTGCCAATAGGCCCCTTTTAAAAATTCAACCATACACATAGAACATATCCCACTTGAACTCTTCAAAATATCTCCCTTTTTAAAATGGTATCCATTGATTGAAATGTCATTAATCTCTTTTAAAACATATTTATTGACCAATTTTTAAATATCTTCCCAATAAACCATGGGCCCTCTTTGAAATATGGCCATTAATCCCTTTCAAAATTTCTACCCAATAGGTTCTTCGGCATTTTCCAAATGTATTCTTTTGAATCTAACTAATAACGCATTGGGCCTCTTTCAAATATGATGCTTAGAAATTCAAAACAACTCCCATCGACTTCTTTCAAAGATGTAGGCAATGTAAACAAAAGATGGTATCTACCCTTTTTCAAAGTTTTTCCCAACTTTGAAACAAAGAGGATAAGGGCCAAAGACCTCATTCAAAGGAAACACTTTGAATGCCACCAAGAAGGGATAACCCATCAAGCCCTTTCAAAACATGCCACTAAGCACTTTCAAATGATTAGCCAAATTATCCATCAAGAATCCTCTTTCTAAAATATGAGTTGCAACTACATACCACAACTTTATCACAAAGTTGATACAAGTCAAGTGCTCAAAAAATTAGATAGGGGGACCATGGAAACCTTAACCACCCACTCCTCCTATCTATAAATCACCCTTAACCAAAGCTTACCACTACCTAGAAATCCTCAACAATCCAACGTCATTATCAACAATTACGCCTTGGCACCTACACATGCATCTTATAACTGCACAATATTTATACCTCTCTTCTCCACCATAGTAAGCATAAGAAGTAGCATCGAGTTTTCCAAATGCACCAAAAGAGATAAAGTTCAATGAAGAAGAGTACTACGAAATAGACCAGTGCTCTCCACTCCTCACATATATAATACAAGTATGTCATATGAATGAAATAAATGGAAGCATCTTTCCTCCCTTTGCTTATATGATAGGTGAGGGAGGCGAACAATACAAAGTGGACCTAGTCCACTACAAGCAACCTAACACTACAAAAAATATCCACACATGCCAAGTGCTACAACTCTAGGTGACACATGTTAAACTTCAAGCCATGCATGTATGGAAGATAAGGTATAAGGTTGGACATTCCATAGTTCACTAATCCATTCAAATCACATCTCCCTAAAGAGATTTTGTTGTTACCCAAAAGCTATTGGAAAGATGTAAGAAAACATTTTGAAAATTTTATGAATCTCATACCAAATTTCCTTCCTTGGTAATTGTCCCTTGAGTCCAATTTTGCATAATTATTTGTAACATCTCTAAGTGGTTCAAAATTTCTTCTACAACATTGTATCTTCCCTTGATTTTCCAATAGCACTAAAACCTTCAACTAAAGGTAGTACTTTCCATTCTTCTTCCAATTCATTAAAGATAACTTGTAAAAGCACAAGTTATCCACATTATTATCAAAATTGTATTTAGAACACAATCAAAGAGAAAAACATTGTAAAGATGATAGAAGATACAAAATCAAAGAAAGTATTAAAGTGAAAACCAGTGCAATCTACATACAATACAAAATGGCTAGAGTGGTGGTAGCTTATCTTCAAGAAGAGATGTGACAATTATGTCCTTCAAAAACCATATAACTAGATATTGAAATTACAATATATAACAATGAAAAAGATAGTTAAAACCTAAAATGTAAGTACCCTAATGTAGCTTGATTAGAAATAAGCAAGAAATCTAAACTAGATGAATATGACTTGTCCAGAAAGAGGGGGGTTTCTTGGGATCGTAAAGTTTCACTTGGTGCTAAATTATTGGTCTTATTTATATATTTAGAAAGAAAATCAATTGACTAAGTCATTTCCCTAGTTTTTATGTGTAACTTCCTCAAAAAATGCATGGGAAGGCTTAGAAAAATACTCTACAAAATCATGACCCAAAAACTACTAGTGTTGATACCATTTTTAAAGTGATATTATATGAAAACCTAGATCATTCCCTCCTCCTTAAGTATAAACCATTGGAATTCAATCATGTTCTTATATCATGGCGTAATTTCTAATTGGTTATTGAAAATGTTGGAAGTTCACCAACAAAGGGGGTCTCACTTGTATGAAGTCTCAACTAGATCTCACGTTGTTTGGAGTAGGAGCCCCAATCGGATAATATGTTTGGTCACCATTATTATTAGGAATTTTCCTTGGCTGCAATTATCAACATATGAGATTATACAAACTATCATTGAAACAAGCAAGTTTACACTATGAGGCATACAATTGCAATGTATATAAGGTACTTCCATAGAAGGGAAAAGAGAGCATGAGCATCTAGAAGAAAATAATAATACTATCATAAAATAGACACACAATAGCATGAGAGGATCATTAGCTAACCTAAAAAGTAGTTCACAACATAACAATGATCATAAAAGCAAGTGACAATGCACATTCAACAAGGCATATACTAAAGCCAACGAAATAGTTCATTTTCATTATGTATGTGTTAACATAAACATATGCCACAAATAATGAAAGAATAGCCTCACAATAATTCACGACACATGCATGAAAGTGTGCTAGCTCCAAGAGCTTCATATATTAAGTGAAAGCCCCAAGATACATGATTACAATGATGTCACAATAGTCCCAATAGTAGAACATTAAGTCATTACTTGCTTCTCCAAAGAAATATCTTCTCTTTTATGCCAAGCTAGAGAAGCCAAGGTGTAAAAGTTCCCAAAAGTCACCTCTCTTGAGATATGAGGGTGTATTTATAACAAAATGAAGTGACTCTCCACCTCCCATGTGACTCTTGGCCTTCCTTGTGACTCTTGAGCTCCTACTATGAATTTTTGAATCACTATGTGCACTTTGAACTTTTACACGACTTTAGAACTTCCAAGTGACTTTTCACATTCCATGCAGGACCCTTGGGCATCCACACATATTAAATTTTCTCATTTTTTGGAAATTACATAATTACATTCCACAAGTGATGTGGGAAAATATGTTGACACATATGAATTTTGTGGTGGCACTTTGAGAAGCCATGACTTGGCGACGATGACATAAGACTTCATAGTGCATAAAGGTAAATACCTTCTCTTTCTTGTTGTCTTTTCAATTATTCATGATACATCTAACTTGTACTTCATCTTCACCCTCCAAAGGTTCTGAATTAGTCTTGAAACCTTCCAATTCAACATGAGTTTCCATCTCTTCATCATGATCCAAGATTCCTTTATGCTTGCATGATAACATATTTGTGTCTTGTCCTGATAGGTGTCCTCCTTGTGACCCCTACTTGCTAACCCTTTGACATCATCTTGTCATGGTACAATGATATCACCTAAAAATGAATTCACTCATGACAAGACAACATCAGTCCTATAATCACCTATTCTACCTATGCTTGCTCATATAATATATTGATTGTGATGGGCTAGTGGGAAGGGGTTTTGAGAGAGAGAGAGAGAGAGAGAGAGAGAGAGAGAGAGAGAGAGAGAGAGAGAGAGAGAGAGAGAGAGAGAATAGGAATTGTGTAGTTGAGCTCAATAGTGACCAATGGATGACCATGTTGTTCACTTTAACTGCACAATGCATAATTAGGAGAGTCTTTTTGAGGTTCTATGTTGTGGGAATTTCTAGGAGACAAGGGTGATGATCTTGCTAACTGAGCACCATAGTGCAAATTGTCTTGGAAGAGGAGGTAGGGATTGAAATTAAGATGCATGGGGACTAAGGGATGGACTCAATATCCACTGGAACTATGCAATGCATATTTTAGACAAGACAAGACAAGGTAGGGGTTTCAGTCAATAGGAGTGATTGGACTAGCCACTATAACTGCACAATGCTTAGTGCTTGAGGTGAAGACTCTAGGATTGCATAGTTAAGGGCTACAATGGCCTAGAGATGGACCTACTATCCACTAGAACTGTGAAATGTGAAGTAAGAGGCTAACTTGGTGAAGGGATTGCATAGTTAACTAGTGTAATCATCAAAAGGGTGGGTCACTATACCTTGAGGATCCTCACTTCACCATAAGAATGAGAGAGAATTTGTATTGCATAATTCTCTTCAGTGGTGATTAGGAGGAGGCTCCATTACCCACTAGAACTACACAATGCACAATAGAGGAAAGTGGAGTTAGTATTGGGTGTAGTGAGGAAGGGTAAGTAATAGAGACTTGAGAGCTTGTGCTTCAGGCTTACATAATGTGTTTGTGGAAGATGGTGCTCCTAGTATGGTGTAATGCATAGTTTCTAGCCTAGAATATGCAATGCACTCATCTAGTATATGGGAGTTTAGGTATGAGAAGTGTGAAGACAATGGAAAGCCCAAAAATGACTAAGTGTTGGATCAATGGAACAAGAGAGAACACATGATATGAACAAGTTCCAAAAAATATTTGCACGCGTTTATACGATTAAACACAATCCAAGAGAATTCAAAACACTTAAAATCCACATGTAGACCTTGGAACGACAACAAAGATACGACAATTGAAACATAGCTTTGTGGCACTTAGAATTAAATTTACAACACAACTGTCAACTGCAACCAGAAAGTGCGCTAAGATGTGGGGAAGTGTTTAGTGCATATTCCTACAATTGATAGGATTAGCTAATGCATCAAAGTGCACTATAAATTCCTCTAATGGTACGTGAAAGTGACTTAACAAGATAAGTGAAGATAAGAAAAAGTGACACATGCAAAGAGTGGAAACATTCAAAATTGACACTTGCGATAGTAAGAATAAGTGAAAATGACACTTGAAAAAGCTAAAGAAAGTGAAAGAGACATATGCAAAAACAAAAGAAAGAAAAAGGGACACTTGTGAAAGTGAAAGCAAGCAAAAATGACAGTGGAAAAAGTGAAAGTGACACTTACAAAAACAAAAGCATGAAAAAGTGATAGTTGTGAAAGCTCTCCTAAATGATAATATAGATGCAACTAAGAGTGAGATAATTATCCTTATGCTTCAAAGTTCACATAGCTTGGAAGTAAAAACTGAATTGAAGAACTGTATTCTCATTGTGAACTGGAATTGTGCACTAACTATCAGTAAAGGTGATCCAAATTAGATCCATAAAAGACTGTCAAAGGAACCATGACTGTATCAAGTCAGGACAAATCTCAAAGAGTTCAGAACCGTGATCAAAAACACCCTTGAACTAGTGGCAATGGCAGCCATTGTGGAACAATGAGGACCTTGGTCAAAGCGTGCTGACCGAGGCCCATGGAGACACACAGGAGGTCAAAGTAGCCCCTGGGAGCCCCGGATCGGGAAAAAGAGGTGGATTTTGATGTGCACTGGGAAAATAGGGCCAAAGTAGAAAAGCCCAAGCACTCAGATGCATGGCGGACCAGAGAGCTGCGGGTGGAAAAGGAAAAAGTGCTAAAAGGACAAAGGCGAGACCTGCACTCCGAAAACTGGCGGTATTGCTCGGGGTGCCCTCAAACGGTAAACAGTTTTGGAGAAAGTGGAGCGATCCCATACATCGATCGACACATGGCAGTTAGATGTGGGACAAAACCACCATTGATAGTGCATTATCAGTCAAGCAAGTCAACCACACGAGATGTGCGAATGGCATCAGATCTGGAGGCCCCAGATCGGGCGGCTGAGATCGCACTCGATGGAGGAAACAGAATAAACGAGGGATTACACTGTGTTTTAGAAGGATTTGGAATCTATTTGATCGCCACAGTGGAGGAAAGACTTCATCCACGACGAAACTGAAGAAACAGACCGACGAAATAGGTTGGCGCTATTTAGAGGAGGACACGCGGCCACTTCTTGAGCATTTATGCTGACGTTGAATGGGGAAATCCAAGCGCAGCTGCAGAAGGTGAATTGACAGAGGCGAAAGAGGAACCGAAGGGGCATGAGTTCGAATGGCTAAAAGCCATGAATAGAGACAAAATGCACAAGTGATGTCCAAGAGGCGAGGAAAGACCAAAATCCTGAGAGGAGGACGGAATGCATAGAGAAAGAAGGTAGTAAAGCAAGAGAAAAGTAGGAAGAGATAGAGGGCCAAGCTAACCAGCGGCAACATCGAGCACCAGAGCTTGAGAGATTCAAGTCATCCCAAAGAGGATCTTTCTGGACTGAGCACCACATTTGGCTCTTTCCACTGTAGACCAGAAGGTCATAGAGCTGGAAGGAAGAAGAGTCTATGTACTCTAGTGGCTTCGGGAATCCAAGAACCACCTTGCCAAGCAAACCTGCTTCAGGAGAACTCACATTGAGTCCCTGTATTGTAATTCTTTGCTTAAAGGCACAATAAAACAAGGCCACCACTGAAAGCTGGACTAGAGACGTAGCCCTGGAGAATAGGGTGAACTCCTTATTAAAAATTCTTGTTTCTTTGTGTTTTCGTACTGTATTTCTCTTTTGTCTTTCCATTTTATTTTTTGTGTATTGGTAATCTGATCGATCCGTTGCTTCAATAACATAGAACACACACCAGCACATGAGTCTGTAATGCCTTTAAACAATAAATCTTTAACTGATGTCACTCATAGGGTGAATATCAGATCGAGTGGTATCAAAGATTTAGGCTGTAAGGTTAGACAAGCCTATGTTGGTTTAGCTGTTGAATGCTCATGAGATCAAAGCTCAAATTAGGAGAAGGAGAGTTGGTGGAAACTAATCCTGAAATTGGGAGAGTCTATTATCAGAAGACAATGTCAGAGGAAGGTTCTATGGGGCTAGACCCTCAATTCCTAAAGAGCTTCCTAGCTATAAAGTCTATGGTAGAAGAAATGTATAGGGACTTTAGAAAGCACAAGGATGAAGATTCATCGGGTTCTAAACAAGATAAAGAAGAAGATGAGTCTCATTCCCATGACCACTCAAAAGGAAAAGGGAAAGAGGAAAGCTTTCTCACACCTCCTAATAGCCCTGTGCATAATAAGAAAGCATCTTTGATTAAGCTAGATGTTAAATTTGATTTACCTATATATGATGGAGAGCTAAATGCTAAAAAATTGGACAATTGGATTAGACAAATTGATGTGTATTGCAGAGTGAAAAATATCAACTTAGACAAGAGTAAAATTCAGCTGGCAAGCCTATGCCTGGGAGGCATTGCCTTGGTTTGGTGGGAAGGCAGAACCCAGGCTGATATAAAGAAACATGGTAAGACCATCTTTGTCTGGAGTGAATTTGTTTCTGCAATCAAAAAGCAGTTCTATCCATTGGCCTACATGCAACAAGCCGTGATGAGTTGGCAAACTCTTCGGCAATTGAAAGGGAAAATTGTGCAAGGGTATACTCAAGAGTTCAGAAAGAGAGCGTTGAAGTTGGGCATCACATTAGACTCACCAGAGACTCTTTTGAAGTACATTGGTGGTCTACACAGCTACATGAGGCATACCATCCTCATCTTTAATCCCACTAGTATAGATGAGGTATCTGTACAACCTACTCATCTAGAAGCTAGAGGAAAGAATGGAAATCCAGAAGTTGGGGGACCATCCCAACCCACTATAAGCAAGAGCAAGGAGAAAAGAAAGTAGAAGTGGAAAGCAAGGAAGGCTAACACTGCACAGAAAGGTAAAGCTTCATGCACTCACTGTAAAAAGGAGGGGCATGATGATGAGCATTGTTGGATTTTGCATCCAGATTTGAGACCTAAGAAGTCCAAGGGCAAGAAGAAGAAGACTGTTGTAGATATTCAGAAAGATTTGGGGCCAGACTTGGGAGATGAAACAATCATTGCAGCCACAGGTATAAAAGATAATAATTTTGAATCATCTACTAGTAATTTTGCTCAAACTATTATTGATAAGAACATTAGAGAAAAAGACATGAGCTTTTTCATATTCGAGTTATTTCCAAACATCAAAAGATTGATACTTTGTTTGATAGTGGCTCACAAGTAAATTTGATTTCTGAAGCAATTGTAAAGAAATTGGGATTAGCAACTACACCTCACAAGAAACCATACCATTAGGATGGTTGAATGATAAAGCACAACTACAAGTGACTAGACAGTGCAAACTCAAGTTTTCTTTTGGGTCAGCATTTGTAGATGAGGTTGAGTTAGACATAATTTCTTTGGATATATGTGGAAATAGTTTAGGAAGTCCTTACTTGTATGATAGAAAAGTTATTTTCTATAGACCTGAGAACAAGTATCTACTTGTTAAAGATGGAATCGAATACTTTGTAAGAGCTCACAAGCTCAAGAATAATTATACTCTCATAAATTCAGGGCAGATGAAAAGAATGATTAATTCATGCAAATAACTCTTACTAATGGTTGTAAAGGAAAAGAAACCTGATAAAACCAATGTATTTGAGGGCTGTAATGCTTAGCAGCAAGCTGATATAGAAAACATTGTTTCAGAGTATGATGTCCTGTTTCAGTAACCTAAAGGTCTGCCACCCAAAAAGGAAATAGTACATGATATTATTTTGCAACATGATGTTCCATTGCCTAACATTGGGATGTACATGTTTTCTGCTTTAGAGAATGTTGAAATCAAGAAGTAGGTGCAGGAGTTGCTTGAGAAAGGGTTCATCAGGCGTAGCACATCACCATGTGGGTCACCAATCATTTTGGTGAGAAAGAAAGATGGCTCGTGGAGAATGTGCATTGACTACCGAGCACTGAATAAGATAACAATAAAAAATTGTTATCCCCTTCCTTGCATAGATGATCTTTTAGATCAATTGAAGGAAGCTGTTTATTTCACCAAGCTGGATTTGCACAGTGGATACCATCAGGTCAAAGTTGCAAAGCAAGATGCATGGAAGACTACTTTAAAAAAAAAGCAGGGATTGTATGAGTGGCTGGTTATGCCTTTTGGCTTGACCAATGCTCCTGCTACTTTCATGAGATTAATGAATGAAGTACTCATATGTTTTCTTTATGATTTTGTTATTGTGTATCTGGATGACATTCTTATTTTTAGTAAAACGTGGGAAGAACACTTAAAGCATGTTAAGTAGACATTAGATGTTTTCAAAAGAGGAAAAATTTATGTTAAACTCTCAAAATGTGAATTTGGCAATACATCTCTAAATTATTCGGGTCATATAGTAGGGAATGGTGAATTGAAAATAGATCCCTCTAAAGTGGCAGTCATTGTAAACTGGCCTAAACCCAAGTCTGCTATAGAAGTGAGAAGCTTCTTAGGAGCACCACAATATTGGAAGAAGTTCATTTCTAATTTTTCCTCAATTGTAGCTCCCTTACATGCTTTGATAGGATTGAACAAAGTGTTTCAGTGGGGAGGCAAACATCAGAAAGCCTTCGACACCTTGAAAGAGAAGATTAGTATAGCACCTGTATTAGCATTGCCTAATCTATGAAGACCGTTTGAAATCCAAATAGATGCCAGTGACTATGCCATGGGAGCAATGTTGACATAGCACAGTGAACCCATATGTTATCATTCTGAGACTTTTAATCATGCAGTAGTTAACTATCCTACATATGATAAAGAATTGTATGCATTAGTTCAGAGTGTGAAAAAGTGGAAACATTACTTAATGGGCAAAGATACAGTGATACATACTTATCATCAACCACTTCAATATCTACACTCCTAGACAGAAGTAGTTAACAAGACAGTGATCCAGTTACTCAGGGGATATTGCAGTAAACATCCTAAGCTTTGGGATGAACATTTGTGTTATGCGCATCATGCTTACAATAGAGCCAAACACTCGTCTACACAGAGATCTCCTTTTGAGACATGTTTTGGTTTCATACCAAGGTCACCATTGGATTTTGTCTTTGGCAAAGATACCATGGTTGATGGACACACTGATGTGGACAAGGAAACCAGGTTCACTGGATACATCTAGGAGATCCACCAGACAGTACAGGAATAGTTGGAAAGGAGCCAAGCCAAATACAAGGTTAGGCATGACAAGCATCAGATGGAGCATAGATTTCAAGTTGGAGAGCAGGGTTGGCTGTATATCAGCAAGGACAGGATGCAAGGTGAAGGTAAAAAGCTAAAGCCTATCAAGTATGGACCTTTTAGGATACTTGAGAAGATTGGTGAAAATTCTTTTCACCTTGATCTACCAGCTTACATGCACATCTACTCAATCGTAAATGCAGATTGCTTAAGATTTTTTGAACCTTCAATGATTGAGGATCCAGAAGAGCAAAGTCAATTGCCTTCTATTGATGACATGCTACCTAAATATCTTAATGAATTGTAGGAAGACATAGTCTTGGATGGGAAGGTGAGGACGACACGTAGAGGAGATGTTGAGTACCTCAAAATTGGACTCAGAGGTTTAAAGTCGAGCAGTGCAAAGTGGATTGAGATTGGACAAGTGAAACAACAGTATCCTCACTTAGTCGATGCTTGAAAGAAAACCAACTTTTGGTGGTCCAAAAGCTTTTTCAGTGGGAAGGCCGTGATCTGAATTGGATCCATAAAAGAATGTCAAAGGAACCATGACTATATCAAGTCGAGACAAATCTCAAAGAGTTCAAAACCGTGATCAAAAACACCCTTGAACTAGTGGCAATGGCAACCAGCGTGGAACGATGAGGACCTCGGTCAAAGCGTGCTGACCAAGGCCCATGGAGACTGCGCAGGAGCTCAAAGTAGCCCTTGGAAGCCCCAAATTGGGAAAAGGAGGTGGATTTTGACACGTGAATAGTGGGGCCAAAGTGGAAAATCCCGAGCACTCAGACGCATGGCGAACTAGAGAACCGTGGGAAGAAAAGGCAAAAGCGGTAAAAGGACAAAGGCAGGACCCATGCTCTGGAAATCGGTGATATTGCTCGGGGCGCCCTCAAACAGTAAACGGTTTTGGAGAAAGCAGAGTGATCCCATGCATCGATCGACACATGGTAGGTGGAGGTGAGAGAAAACCACTATTGATCGCGCATTGTCGGTTGAGAAAGTCAACCGCGTGAGACGTGCGAATGACGTTGGATCTGGAGGCCCCAGATCAGACGTTTGAGATTGTGCTCGATGGAGGAAACGAAATCAACGAGGGAATACTCCACGTTTTAGAAGGATTTGGAATCCATTTGACCACCACGGTGGAGGAAAGATTTCATCCACCACAAAACTGAAGAAACAGATCGACGAAGCAGGCTGGCTCTATTTAGAGGAGGACACATGGCCACTTCCTGAGCATTTATGCTGACGCCAAACATGGAACTCCAAGCGCAGTTGCAGAAGGTGAATCGATAGAGGTAGAAGAGGAACCAAATGGGCATGAGTTCGAATGGCTAAAAGCCATGAACAAAGACAGAATGCACAACTGAAGTTCGAGAGACAAGGAAATACCAGAATCCCAAGAGGAGGACAGAATGCATAGAGAAAGAAGGAAGTAAAGCAAGAGAAAATCAGGAAGAGACAGAGGGCTGAGCTGACCAGCGATAACATTGAACACCAGAGCTTGAGAGATTCAAGCCATCCCAAAGAGGATCTATTCGGACTGAGCACCAC
Source organism: Pinus taeda (assembly GCA_000404065.3). Taxonomy (NCBI): domain Eukaryota; kingdom Viridiplantae; phylum Streptophyta; class Pinopsida; order Pinales; family Pinaceae; genus Pinus; species Pinus taeda. Next base: position 72,615 of record APFE031412306.1, on the reverse strand, counting down.
ATTTGGCTCTTTCCACTGTAGACCAGAAGGTCACAGAGCTAGTAGGAAGAAGAGTTTGTGTACTCCAGTGGCTTGGGGAATCCAAGAACCACCCTGCCAAGAAAACCTACTTCAAGAGAACTCAAATTGAGTCCTTGTATTGTAATTCTTTGCTTAAAGACACAATAAAACAAGGCCACCACTGAAAGCTGGACCGGAGATGTAGCCCTGGAGAATAGGGTGAACTCCTTATTAAAAATTCTTGTGTCTTTGTGTTTGCTTACTGTATTTCTTTACTGTCTTTATTGTCTGTGTATTGGCAATCTGATCGATTCGTTGCTTCAATAACACAGAACACACACTAGCACATGAGTCTGTAATACCTTTAAACAATAAATCTTTAACTGATGTCACTCATAGGGTGAATATCATATCAAAAGGTTGTTGAGGCATTGTCTTTATGAAATGTGCAGTCACTAACACAAAGTATTGCACAATCACTATCATTAGGAGTTGTCCAATCACTACCACCAAACACTGTATCTAGGGAATGTGCATGCACTATATCCAAAGGTTGTCCAGTGCATGTCCTCTAGAGGTAGACATTGACTGCTAGGCCTTCTAGAAAGAGGTGTACTTGTTAATGCATCAAAAGATAAGCATGTGCAAGAAAGTGACTTTGATAGTTAGAACCTTAGAAGAAGACTTGAAAACTTAACAAAACATCAACCGACCACGAAGTGACTATGAAAAACTTGGAATGATAGATCATAAGATCACAAGGAGGCTCCAAAATTCAAGTGTAGGAAAAAAATTGGAGGGTGTTTGTCACAAACAATTCTTAGCGACACATTGTAAGAACTCTAACTTATTTGTTTAGGTCTAGATTTATGCATTGAGTCTAGTATTTAAATAAGTATTTATTCATCGTGTGGACCACCTTAACTTCTCCATTTATCCCAGTTATAAATATAGCCTCTCTTATCCCCTATCTCGGCTAAACACATGTACAAGGGTTACCATATCTCAATTTTTTTAATCCTAGAGGAGGATAGTGTATATTCATGAGTTTAACATGATTATAATTTTAGTTTCATCTTCGATATTGATATATTACCAACAGGTTTGTTCAATAACATGGTAGAGTCACTACAAGAACATAGGCATTGCTTTGTTGCCAGCGAGCCTGTTCAGTACTCTATTGAACTTGATTGCTTGAATCACCTCTCTACGTAGGAAGTATTTCTCTTCTTTCACTCTTTGTCTTTTTTTCAATATGCTCATTGGAATTTTATAGACATTTATATTTCTATGGTGGAATAGGGATCCCAAATTATTTAGAGAAAGCGAGGACGTTATTGCTTCAAAGACTATTATATTCCTTTGAAATTAATGTGCTTACTCTGATTTTTCTTCTTTCCCTTCTTTACTTGATTGGATCAGCAAGAAAAACACCCTTCAATCATAATATCGAGTTAAGTAATGGAGATCTAAAATAAATATGGGCATCATGGTTCTCCTTATAGCTTTCCATTTTAATGAATCATATTTTCCATTCATACATAATTGAAATTAAAGATATAAAACCTGAGAAAATAATAGAGACCAAAAGCTGTACAAGTGTTGATGTGTGTCACAAATCCCTTTCAAAGGTTTGCCACATTGTCTTTTCGAGCCAAACAAGAGAAATTTTCATGCATGCTCTTATTGAACAAAACACAAACTAAAAGAGATGAAAAAACAAGAAAGACAAAATAAAAAGAACATAGGGAATGTAAGAACAACATGCAAGACAAAAAGCACGAAATGAGGCTAATGCAAATACTAGATGGAGAGAAAATGCAGGGTCATGCAATGTAACTATACCTACTCTTAATCTAATCCAGGGTTATGTGAAATAAAATTTCCAATGCAACCATCAAAGTTATCCCCAAACTGCAAGAAGAAGGATATGAGCAATTAGGAACAGTATAAAATAGTGTGCATAAATAAAGATATGATCATGAATAACTTGTGCAAGAAATAAAAGGTCTTTCCCACTGGAAGAAATATGTTCCATGGAAACTAATTTTAACTATTTTGTGACCTTATCTTTTCGATTAGAATAACAATCATGCAAACCTTGAAAGCTTCTTGTGAATGTGCCTTCATCTGTGTTTCCATTATTAGAAAATATTAAGAAAGATCGAAACTTATTATTTACAAAAGAGGTTGTTAAGTAAGATGTTTCCAACGAATCATAGATTTGATCATGGAATTCACAACAATCCTTTTGAAAACCCTGAAACTATTGGGAGAATGAACTTTCAATTAGTTCATTCGAATCATAGGGAGAACATTGCAAAGAAAAGGTAACCTAATCTTGTTCAGAAACCTTGTGAATATAGTAAGGACCTGACATAACCATCAACAAAGGCTAAAGTGCCTCAACTTCTAGAAAAGTATCCGAATAGTGAACTAATAAATCATAAAGATCAATGGGTTCAACAAGATCAATCGATATAAAATAACTATCATCATATATATACTGGTGGGAAAATGATTATTTGAATGACAATTGTTACACCCAATGTTATGATCATATTGGTGGTTTGACATATAAGATTCTTGATTCTCGATCATTTCCCTTTATGTCTAATGCCATACTAGACAGTAATATAAAATTTCAGGGAATTAAAAAGAATTTTTGGCCTTGTAAATCTGGGAAACTAATTAGAATAACATGCTAACAAAAGGTTAGAAGGATATGTCAAATCAATTCCAATATCCATATCTAAATGAGGGTTTTGATTCGTTGAATGATTAAAACATTGAATAAGTCCCAAGAGGATAGATCATGGAAAAAAAACAATGATTATCTTCATAACATTCACAATGAAAGATTAGGAGTTGATAGTTCATAGAAACACTTAATAGATACAAATCATTTAATGAATAATATTGTTTACCTCGATGATTAGAATGGTAGGCTTCATGGCTATGGGAATCCATGAAAGATATCCATTCCAATCCTAGGTTCGATATAAGAGGTATACATGAAGATGAACGAATTAAAATAAAATTTTCTATCGGATAAAAATCCCAACCTTGAAAATTAGGAAAACTAACTTGAAAATTTTGAAAATCTTTCAAGGGAAAGTTTCCATCTACTGAAACAATACAGAGAAAAGAAATATGCAAGAAAATCTAGATTTGACCTAGCCATTAGAGGAAATTTCTGCCTAAAAGTGGCCTCCTCAGGAAAAATAAGAAAATAATAAAATAAGAGTTATGAATTTTGGATGGAAAAGAAGAAAACTATTTTTTTTAATTGTATTTTTGGTTGATCTCCTTATAGGTTTACTCAAATTTCATGTGTAGATACTCGTTGGATGCAAAATTAAATTATGCATCCAATGAGTACACATTATACATACTTTAGATAAGACTCACATTGATAAAAATTGAAGATACATTAAAAATGTTTGTTGTAATCTATAAGGAGATAATTAGAAATACAATTTGAAAAAGTAGTTTTTTTATATTTTCCCTCCAAAATCTTTACAAGTACCTATTTTTAAATTTAAAGTATTTTGATTTGTTTACATATTATGTATGTGGAAATTTCATGGGAACTTTTCAGCTGAAATTTCCTCTAATGTTGGGGATCTTATCAGGATTGCAAGAACCTGACATAACCATCAATGAGAGTTTAAGTGCCTCAACTCCTTAACAAGTCCCTTAACTTTCAAATGTTGAATAATTGAATTTTGAGAGTTAATTCAAATTGTGAATTTCGTGTAGACAATTACTATCATTCATTTCAACAAGATCATTGTTATCCAGATGGAAGCCATATAAATCACTAGATTGGTCAGATTTTCCACCTCAAGAAACAAATTACTCAAGTTATAAGGTTTTTATGATCGTGTATCTGAGGGTGTATAGGTCAGAGAAATTTCATGAGCAACTTGAAACAAAGAATTATCCTCATGAAAAACTAGAAACTGCAAGACATGGGATGGATGCTTAATAATTACATTGTTTTCTTCCTTTTTATGTGTATCCTACCACCTTTTGTCAATTCAAAATTCTACTCATTGGATTGTGAATTCAAAAATCATGACATATTTTCACAACAAGTAAATTCATTATGAGAAAGGGGACACAAGGGATAGTGAACTGAAGAAGAAGCTCTCATAAGAGATTCTTCTTTGACCAGATCATATTCTAGATTAGAACCTTTCAAATTGAAGCTCTCTTGAGAAATCAAGATATTAGTCGATGTACAAAGGCAGTCATCATCATATATAGAAATGGAGTCATTTTAATCAAAATAATGGTTGTCAAAGGCTTTAGTTCGATTAACGATTTTAATTTTTTTTCATTGATTACTGAGATTGCAAGACTCTGAATCACCTGAGAATGAAGGAACAACATCTTGAAAGAAGAAAGAGAGATTAAAATCATTTTCACCTTTCTTCTCCTCTACCTATGGAATGTGACCACCTTGTACCTAATCACAATTTGGACCAACAAACTAAGAATAAAGAGTATTTGAAGAACTTGCTAGTGGAGTAGACTGATCAAGTGAATCAGTGTACAAAAATCCATGAGGTGTATATGACAAAGGATGACAGGTACCCCTTTAAGAAACATATTTTTAGTTGAAATGAATTCATGATTAATATTATATGCATTTATGTGATCTTGGAAAATCAAGGGATCAACCTCCACCTTAGGCTCTATGGTTTTGTTAGAAAATTCAAATATTTCCCGGATGAAGTATTGACCATTTAAATAAAAAGAAGGTGGAAGAGGCAGATCAACAATTTGATTTTTATATTTCCCAATTATGATAATAGCACCAGAGAATACCTTATTAGGAAATGAAAGGGGAGCAGGAGAAGGGACAAAAGGGAAAGTAGGTTACTCCTTTGAGATTAGAGGTGTCTTATGATTAATAAAAGTTGGGATAGCACAATCAACCAAGGATTTAGATTCACAATGTTTCAAAGAAACTTGAGCCAAACATTATAACTTTTCCTTGAAGAAATCCCAATCCACATTTTCTTTAGGAAAATCTTGGCATAAGTGAAGAAATGTATTGGAAAAACAATTTATTGATTAATTAGGCTTCATTCTAAGTCATTTAATCCTTTTATAAACATTTTGGTAATCATACATATCAGAGGCTTGATGAAGATCCTTGAAAATTTGTTCGAGTGAATGAATGGAAGCAGTTGGTACGATATGACACTATAAATTAAATCGACCTTCGAGAGTGAGGGTGAATAATTTATAGGCAACATCTTCACAATCCACTTCATAAATCACAAAACTTATGGAATTGAGATGTATTCTTGGATATGGAGTTCCACCCTCCCCAACAAAATTTAATTCATACAAGTTGTAAATAAGTTCCGTGGGGAATGAGAGATTAGATATATTGGAAAATCATCCTAGGATTATGATTTGGGAATGAGCCATTCAAGATGGAAGATTTAAAATAGACTCCAAGAGTTCATTTTCATCTATCCCTCCTTCTAGTTCCAAGTGTTGACAATGTTTGTTGAAGTCCTCCAACAAAAGGAGTCTCCGAGTATGAATTACTAACTAGACCTCACATTGTTTGGAGTAGGAGCCCCATATGGATAATAGGTCCAACCACCATTATTTCTAGGAATTTTCCTTGGATACAAATTTTTTTCATAAGAGATTATACAAACAATATTTGAAGCAAGCAAGTTGACACTATGAGGCATACAATTGCAATGTATATAAGGCATTTTCATGAAAGGGAAAAGAGATAGTGAGCCTCTAGAAGAAAAGTAATAGTAATATCCTAAAACAAACACTTAAGAGCATGAAAGAATAGTTAGTTAACCTGTAGAGTAGTTCACAAGATAACAATGATCATAAAAGAAATTAACAATGCACATTCAACAAGATATATACTAAATCCAATGAAATATTTCATTTTCATTAGTACGTGTTAGCATAAACCTACACCAAAAACAGCGAAAAAATGGTCGAACAATCATTCACAACATATGCATGAAAGTGTGTTGGCTCCATGAGTTTCATATATTCAATGAAAGTCCCAATATACACAATTACAATGTTACCACACTAGTCCCAGTAGTGGAACATTAAGTCACTACTTTCTCCTCCAAAGAAAAGCCTTCTCTCCTATGCCAAGCTAGAGAATCCAAGGTGAAAAAGTTCCCAAAATTAGCCTCTCTTGAGATATGAGGGTGTATTTATAACAAATGAGGTGACTCTCCAACTCCCATGTGACTCTTGATCTCCCTCGTGATTCTTGAGGTCCTACTATGACTTTTCAAATTCCTATGTGACCTTTGAGCTTATACATGACTTTAGAACTTTCTAGCGACTTTTCAAATTTCACGTGGGACCCTTGGGCTTCCACACATTCTACATTTTCTCATTTTTTGGAAATTACCTAATTACATTCCATAGGTGATGTTGAAAAATTCATTGACACATGACTTTTGTGTCGACAATTTGAGAAGCCATGACTTGGTGACGGTGACATAAGACCTCATAGTGCATAAAGGACAAAATCTTCTCTTTTTTGTGTCTTAAATTAGTCATGATTGTACTTCATATTCACCCTCCAAAGGGTATGAATTAGTGTTGGAACCTTCCAAGTCAACATGAGTTTCCATCTCTTTGTCATGGTCCAATACTCCTTTACTCTTGCATGATAGCATCTTTGTGTCTCCTCTTGATAGGTGTCCTACTTATGACCTATCCTTCCTAACACTTTGAAATCATCTTGTCATGATACAATGATATCACCTGCAAATGAATTCACTCATGACAAAACAAAAACAGTCCCATAATCACCTATTCTTTATCATACAATATACTGATTGTGATGGGATAATGGGTAAGGGTTTTGAGAGAGAGAGACTAGAATTTCACTATTAATCTTAGCAGTGACCAATGAAGGACCATGTTTTCCACTGGAAATGCACAATATGAAATAAGGAGAGGCTTTTCAAGGTTTTGTGTAGTGGGAAAGTCTAGGAGACAAGGGTGATGATCTAGGTGACTAAGGATGCATAGTGCGTAGTGATTTGGGAAGATGAGGCATGGATTGTGTAGTTTAGCTTCACAAGGAATGAGGGTTGGCCTAACTATTTAATGTAACTACAAAATGTGCATTTGAGGAAAGAAAGGACAAGGTATTGCACAGTGAGGGTTTCAGTCAACAGGAGAGACAAGACTAGCCACTGTAACTGTGAAATGCAAAGTGCCTGAGGAGAATACTCCAGGATTTCACAATTGAAGGATGCAGTGGCCTAGATATGGACCTATTTTCTAAAGATAATTGCTAAATTCATAGTAAAAGGCTCACTTGGTGAAAGGATTGTGAATTTAACTAGTGTAAGCAGTAGAAGTGTAAGTCATTGTACCTTGAGGATGCTCACTTCACCATGAAAGGGAGAGAGCCTTTGTATTGCATAGCTCTGTTTAGAAGTGATTAGGAGGAGCCTCCACTACTCACTAGAACTACACCATATGAAATGGGCTCAATAAGGAGTTAGTATTGTGCGTAGTAAGCAAGGGTAAGCTATAGAGACTTTAGACAATATGCTTCAGGATTGCACAATGTGTTTGTGGAAGAGGCTACCCTTAGGATGGAATAATGCACAACTATAAGAGGTAATGGATGCATTCTTGCTGTCTAAGAATGTGTAATTCACTCATCCAATAGCTGGGATTTTAGGAATGCAAAGTGTGAAGACAAGGGAAATCCCAAAAATTCCTAAGTTTTGGATCACTAGAACAAGAGAGAACACCTGGTATAAACAAATTCCAAAACAAATTTGCACACACACATCTATACCATCAAACACAAGCCAAGAGAATGCACAATACTCAAGATCCACATGCATATCTTGAAAATACAATAAAGAGATACTTATTTCTAAGTGTTACATTTGAAATGTAGCATTGTGTCACTTAGAATACAAGTTACGACACAAGTGTCGACATCAACCAAAAAGTCCGCCAAGTTGTGGGGAAGTGTCTAAAGCATATTTTTATGATTGATAAGATCATATAATGTATAAGAGTGTGCTAGAATTTATTCTAGTGGTACGTGAAAGTGCTTTAACAAGATAAGTGAAGATAAGCAAAAGAAACACATGCAAGAGTGGAAGCAATCAAAAGCGACACTTGTGACCTTAAGAAAAAGTGAAAATGACACCTGTAAAAGCCAAGGAAACTAAAAGAGACACTTGAAAAAGTGAAATAAAGAAAAAGTGACACTTTTAAAAGTGAAAGAAAGCAAAAATGATAGTGGCGAAAGTGAAAGCGACACTAACGAAAGAAAAAGCACACAAAAGCAAGAGTTGAGAAAACTCACCCGAATGATAGTATAGATGAAACTAAGAGTTAGAGAATGCTCCTTATGCTCTAGAGCACACAAATCTTGGAAGAAAAAATTGACTTGGAGAATTCCATTCTCATTGTCAAATATAATTGTACAATGACTGTCAGTAAAGGGTGCATAGGCACTGCATTTATGAACCATGCAGTCACTATCACCGAGTGTTTGTTGAAATTATGGATAATGTGTTGTCCTTGATGGAAACATTATTGATGAATATGTCCTTGATGTCAACTTGATTATAACATGATGATTAGAGAACTATTACAAATGACATGATTGATGGTATAGGTATTATAGAGGATATAGAAGAGAATTGAGAGCTCAGTCACAAAATGCATGGAAATTGTGAAGTTTGAAAAGTATACGTGACCCTTGTAAAGAATAGTCACATACATGCACAAGTTATGTGAACAAAAGTTGCGTACATAATTTGATCCATGGAAAACAAGAAACTAGGAGTTATTACCATGGTAATTTCCCATGGTAATGTGTCAACAACGTCTATTTTATCCCATCAAACGAATACCAACAACATTGCTAAGGGATTTTCCTATGTTATTGGCAAAGGAAAAAGTTGTATAAAGAGATGGAGATTAGGGAGATAAGTGTGCAATGTAATGGATTATCCATGTGTGATTATATTTGAAAGAAGTATGCACTAGGGAGCAAGGAGAAGGCTTCGATATGAAAGATATAAAGATATATTGAATATATGCTTGATTGATTTGCTTGTTGCAAAATGTTTGAATTACTAACAATGAAGGATCTTTGGTTATAGTGGAGCTATGATCTGAATGTGCTTGTAGAGATCTCTAATTTTGACAATGAAGTATGTGGAATGTGTGTTGTGTTTGCAGAGATAATTTGATTTGGTACCTTAATATTTGTATGCAAGTTTTCCTCTAGAATGTTACATATATATGTAAATCTACTTTAGAATAGTCATGTATACATACTATGATAATATCATTTAGATAGTTGCTTGACCTGGGTTGTTTAACAATAGTTTTGTTGTTGATTGATACATGTGTTAAATCTTTTCTTGAATAGACAGAATGACTTGCTAATATGTGTTGGTACTCAGTATTTTGAAATATGTACGTAACTTTTACACATGAGAAATGTGTATATACGCATATTTGTTTAATGGATGTCACATATATGTTCTAGGGTTTGTAATTGCTAGTTGGTGATGACAATTGATGAAATATGTATTATTTACTGCTCTCTGTCAATGATGTCTTGACAATGATAGTTTGTTGATTAGATTAATTTGACTATGGCTTGGTATATTGATCAATAATTGAGTATTCAGTGATTCAGTATTAGTATATCTTTGATTTTATGTTGTAGTTATTCAATATTTGTAATTTGTGATTGATTTGGCTATTTGTGATTGGATTAGTACCTATAATTAATCATTTAGTGATACTGTGATTCAGTCCAACATTCATTAATTTGAGATATGTACGCAGGTTTGATGTACAGGAAACACACATATATTTTTATATGCTTCATAATAGTTTCATATATATTTTTAGGTAAATTTGATCATGGTTTGTGATGAATACAAATTAGTTTTGTGTTGATGACAATGTTATTGGTTGATTAGTAATAGTGATTGGTTGAATGGTATCATGGAATTGAGCATATTGTTGGGTGTGGGTCCAATTTGAAAATAGATGAAAGGAGGTATGCATATTTTTATGTGTATTTGAGATAGGTGAATCCATTATGAAACATTATGAAATGAGGTCCATGAGGAGCTAAGGGTTGGAGTCCTCAGCGAGGGGGTAGCTGCTACATTCTGGTAGGAGCTAGTAAACAACATTAGGGGGTTGTAGCTCCCTTCTAGTTATTTCTATAGAATGAGTGAAGGTTCTAGCCTCTTCCCAGGTCCACCCAAGAAGCCAACTGATCAAGAAAACATGTGATGAGAGAGGTTACTTTAAGGGATTCAATATCCTTGGTGATCTTAAGGAAATGGAATCAAAGAAACTCATCAAACAAACCCATCCACATCAATAATTACACCCTAGGAGACATGTTAGCCACTCAAACATCATGTTAGGCCTCTGTGCCAACCACTGTGGACTTTTCTCAGTAGACTTGTGCCAGTGACCCCGAGATTTGAGCCACTTTTCTAGCCCGGAATCCCGACCTCTGCCCAAAAATTTCTACAACCTTAAGAATCCATCAAAGACATGATAAAAATGCTGATAAATCAAAAATAAACCTCAGGACTAGGCCTGACCACTCCCAACTAGGACTGACATTCTGTCAACATTTGGAATCAATGTAACCTACAAGTCTAGGATACAAGGCAAAGCATGAATGATTGAAATAACTTATGAGACATAACCAAAAGGATCACCACCTTCTCCATTGAACTGTTATAAAATAAATTAGGTCTTGTATCCATCCATTTAAAAATTACACGTAAATACATGAAATAACCATGACATGAACTGGTCATATAATAATGCTTATAAATAGCATAAAACCATATAAATATCATAGATATGATAGTCATTAAATCTACATATAAATAAGTACAAAAGTAAGAGAACTTAGCTTTTATTAGGCATAGGTAAATCCAACCAGGTTTGGAACTTTCATGTACCACCCACCTATAAACATGGCTGAATCAAATCTCTCTTTCAGCCAATCACCCCCATGCCATATTCCAAGCATGAATGCAGGATCTCATAGAACAACCAATCCAAGAACAACCAAGGGAATCCAGAGGTTAAACCACATCCACCCTCACCAAACCGTGATCACACCAAAACCAATTCTTTGATCACAATCAAACTGAACTTGGAATGTCATCCGAAATCCATCACTATCCTTGAGGAATTTTTCATCTCCTTGTCTCTCAGGCTTTACCACAAACTAATACTAGATCACTAGGCCCTAAATCGAGACCAGTCTCTCAAGATTTACCACAATATAAACTCATATCACTGGGCCCTAAACCGAGACTTCTCCCTCATGACTTACTGTATATCTCACGAAAATCAGTGAAGGGGTTCCTAGGCCTTTAGATTGAAACTTGAGACCATCTCTGCCTTAAATTCCAAAATCCATTTGTAAAACCAAAGCTCATAAGCATCCCAACATACCATGGCATCTAGAAAAAGGCAAGGCTAGGCTAAAAACCATTTCCATAACCCCACAAAACCATGCCACTGACAGCAAGAGATCCATACACCAACATTCAAATCCATGCATGTCAAAACTAGCTAGGAAATCACACATGTAAAAGGTTACCTACAAGCATTCCTACTAAAGTTTCTTGATCCTTCTTTCCTCCCTTTCCCTTTGCTTTCTTTTCCTTCCTTGATCCAAAACTAGAGTTCTCCAAGAGATCTCTAAGTGACCAAGAGTGAGAGAGAGAGAGAGAACAATGGGGGAGATCCAATTTTGAATTGAAAAAAGGTTAGCAAAAGCTTGCCCACTGATCATCAAAAGCCTTTTTATTAAATAGGCCTCTATTTTCTTCAGTTTCCATTATTTTCCTTCAATTTCCTCCTCACATGAAACCTGTGACCTTTCACCTTACTTTTCTCCTAATTTCCTTTATTTTCATAAATAAATGTGCCAAAAATGCCTTTTTCCTTTTAATGCCTTTGCCAATTTTCCTTAGCCAAACCACACATCCGTGATGCCCACTAGGATATATTTTCCCAACATTTAGCTTTGAATAAGTGGCCCTTAACTATGGTATTATTTTGCCTTTATTAACTTTGATTACATGAAATTTTCACTAGGGTTCTTACAGAGCCCTCCCCATTGGGGAACACCATCCTCGGTGTTAAACCACAAAATGACCTCAACAAAACTGTTGAAAAGAAAACATTCTACCCATGGAGCTTTATAACTTAGCTCGTTGCAGTATTTACAATGAAAGACTTGCTCAAAAGCAAAACATCATGACAACATGAAAATATAACAACCATAATAATATGACACCCATACCTCTTATTGGAGACTTATAACTTAGCTCATGGTGGTATTTACATCTGTATACATATACATACATATACCAAAACATCATAAAAACATATGCCAAACATATACCAACATCAAACTAAAACTACTTTGCCTCAACCAGCAAACAATGAAGGATACAATGCCCACATCTGATCCACCATCTCCCATGTAGCTTCTTCAGGCCCAAAGTGCTTCCACTGCACTTTAACTTACTCTATGGCTCTGTTCATGAACATGAGATGTTTCCACCAAAATATGCACTGAGGCTCTGGCTGGAACTCTCCTTCTTTCTCCACCTACAATATAGATCAATCAATAACATGATCAACATCCTTAATATACTTCTGAAGAAATGGAATATGGAAAACATCATGGACTTTCATTTTTGGAGGAAATGCAAGTCGATATGCCACTAGTCCAATCCTCTCAAGGATCTCGAAATTCCCGCAATACCGAGGTGCCAACTTGGCACATGAACCAATCCTCAAAGAGATTTTCTTGGGCCTGATGTGCAAATACACATGCTCCCCAACCTAAAACTCCCTGAACACCCTATTTTGGTCTGCATAACACTTTTGTCTATCCTATGATGCCTTTAGATTTTCTTTATAACCTGCATTTACTGCTCCATGTCTACCAACATGTCTTGTCCAATAAGTACCATGTTCACTGGATCACTCCAGCTGATGGGAGTGTTACAACTCTGCCCATACAATTCCTTGAAAGGACTTATCCTCAATGACTCCTGATAACCATTGTTGTATGTGAACTCAACCAATGGAAGATACTCCTCCCATTTCTTCTGTTGGTGCATCATGTACATCCTCAACATATTATCCAAGATCATATTGACCCTCTCTGTTTGTCCATCTATCTGTGGATGATAAGTTGTACTAAAGGCCAACTCTATACCCAAGCCTAAAAATTGCTCCTTCCAAAACTTGGAAGAGAACTTTGCATCCCTGTCTAGCACAATCTTCTTTGAAACACCATGCAGCCTCGCTATCTCTCTAATGAACCCATGGGCTACCTCACTGGCTGAATATGTAGTCTTTATTGGAATGAAGTGAGATACCTTACTCAATCTGTCAACCATGACCATAATAGAATCATGTTGCTTTACTATCCTTAGGATACCTGTGATGAAATCCATGGAGATGACCTCCAATTTCCATTTGAAATTGCTATTGCTTATAGTAAATCACCTAGATTCTTAAATTCTGCATTGACCTCCTGACAATGTAAACATCTAGCCACGAACTCAGTGACTTCCTTCTTTAGATTCTGCCAATAGTAGAACTTCTTCACCGTTGTCAACATCTTTTGATATCCTATATGACTTGAGTATGGTTTGGCATGAAATTCACTCAATATAACCTTCTTCAACTCATTGCAATTTTATACATAGATCTTGTCTATAAATCTCACCAGACCATCTACTGTGAGACAATAGTTTGCATCCTGATCACCTGTACCTGACTTATTCTCTATTGAAACATGTGCATAATCTCCATGTATTTTTCATCCCATTTTCCTACCTACAAGATCTTATCCTGTAACTCTATCCCATAAGAGCTGATAATTGCTATATGATTTACCTGTACCTTCCTGCTAAAACCATCCGTAGCCCGATTCTCCTTCCCTTTTATGTATATGATCTTGAAGTTGAAATCACTAAGGGTAGCCAACCATTCAGCTTTCCTAGCATTCATATTCATCTAATCAAACAAATATCTCAACCCATTGTGATCACTAATCAATGTAAACCTCCTGCCAAGAATATAGTGCCTCCACATCTTCAATGTATGTATAATTGTTGCTAGCTCAAGATCATGCGTTGGATATTTCTACTCATGCTCATTTAATTTTCGTGACTCATAGCACACTACCTACCCTTCTTGCATGAGAACTCCACCAAGTTCTCCCTTCCAAGAATCTGTACATGCTACAAACTCCTTGTCTAGATCCACAATCTTTAGCACTAGTGCATGTGTCAACAACTGGTTAAGTTGCTCAAAACTATCCTCACATTCTTCTGTCCATTGGAAATTCTTACCTTTCTATTGCAATTATGTGATAGGATATGCAATGAGTGGGAAGTTCCTAATGAACCTCTTGTACTAACCTGCTAATCCCATAAATCATCTCACCTCATCCAGATTCTTAGGATCTTCCCACTCCATGATGGCCCTTATCTTCTCTAGATCCACTGCTATGCCATCCTTAGAGACAATATGCCCCAAATAATGTACCTCCATTTGAAAGAAGTTGCACTTGCTAAGTTTAGCATACAACTAATGCTCTCTTAGCAACCTCAACACTATTGCTAAATGCTTGGCATGTTCTTCCTCATTCTTAGAATATACTAGTATGTCATCAATGAATACAATAACAAACTTTTCTAGATAAGGATGCAACACACTATTCATCAAACACATAAATGTAGTTGGAGCATTAGTCAAACCAAATGGAACAACAACAAACTCATAATGCCCATACATGGTCTTGAACGTTGTCTTGAAGATATCCTCTTCCTTGATGCATACCCAATGGTATCCTGATCTCAAGTTGATCTTAGAGAACATTGTTTCTCCCTTGAACTGATCAAACAAATCGTCAATCCTTGGCAAAGGGTACATGTTCCTGATTGTTACTTTGTTTAGGCTCCTGTAGTCAATGCAAAATCTAAGAGTACCATCTTTCACAAACAACACTAGTGCACTCCAAGGCGATACACTCAGCCTAATGTACCCCTTGTTCAAAATTTCCTTTAGATGAAACTTTAACTCAACCAACTCATGTGTGCTCATCCTGTAAGGAGCTTTTAATGTTGGGGCTACCCGTGGCACCAACTCAATAGAAAAGTCTACCTCCTTCTGAGGTGGAAACTATGTAATGTCCTCAGGAAATACATCCCAAAATTGTTGCAAAATTGGGTATCTTCTTAACACATGTGCATCCTCAACCTCCTTACCCTTGTCACTAGAAATATGTACTACAAACATCACACAACCTTTTCTGCAACAACGCTTAGCCTGCATAGCGGTAACCATCCTCACTATTGTAGGCTTCTTGTTCCCTTGCAAAGACCACTTTTCCCCAATATAATCCACACATTCAATGGCCTTGTCGAAGAAATCCACTTTGGTTCCATGAAGGTATAGCCATTCCATACCTAAAATCATACTATATGAACCTAATGGAAATCCATTCAAATATGTTGTTGTAGGCATACCATTAACTCAAATGCACAAGCTCTTACCCAATGGTGAACTTTCTTCTTTGTACTCGTAGCCAACTATACCAACCAAGACTTTGCATGCACTTCTTTTATCAAACCACACTTATCCACCAGGTTAAGATTAATATAACTATAGTTAGATCCAGGATCAATGAAAATAGAAACAACTTGATCACAAAGCTTACCATCCATCTCAATGATCGATGCCTGATGATTTGTCTTCCTGTTGTCCACGACTACATAGATCTGAGTAATGCTATGACCAACATCACAAACTTTATGTGCCTCCTGAGCACTGTAGATCTGGGGTCTAACACCACTATTATACTACAAACAATCCCTCTTACGATGATCCTTACCACATACCCAACACTACAATGGTTCCCTACCACCACCTCTATATTGTTGCTCTCCACATCCCTTCTCATATATATTCAATCTCTTATAAGGAACTACATTTTCTTTCTCACTTGCATCCTGAGGTCTTCCTCTCTTTTGTGTCCATTTTCCTTTATCTTTCTCATTTCTTTTCAAGTCATCCTTAGGCTCAACTTTGTGCTTTGATTGCTCATAACAATGTTTCAACTTTCGTATGGCATCCTCCAATGATATAGGCTCATCGAACTCAATCCTGTCTCTTTATGCTACTAGCAATCCACTGATGAATCTCTAAAACTTGGCCTTCTCATCCCTAAAGTAAGGTGTAGAATTTCTCACTGTAGATCAATAGATTATGCAATATACTAAAGCAAAATACAATATCTACTTCTACAACAAACTTTTCGGAAGCTTAATCAAATATGAGCAAGATCAATAGAACACATATAACTAATAAGGAAAAATCAATCACACATAACACAGAAGAAATAACCCAGGGAAAGCCTTAGCCTAAAACCCCAACTCTATATTATCATAGAAGTGGAAATATAGTTTGGATTACAAAAAGAATCAGCTCACAAGCTATCCTGCTCTCTCTGCAATCCCTCTGTTGCACATAGATAGTCAAAGGCCTCTCACAAACCTTCTCCTCTGCTCTCCAGGCCTCTTATTTCCTTGTGCAATTTTTCTTGGAGTCTAGTGCTTCCACGCATGTGAATTCCCACCTCACACTGCTCACTTGGCCCAGTAGTAATTGCACAATCCTAAAGGAGATAAATCCTTCTCCATGGATGAGTTTCCTTTATAGGAAAAATCCTCCAACTAATAGTACAATGTTCCTCCTCTGATCTCAACTGGGTCTTTGTCTGAACTGACATGCATGAGTTATTTATGAGAGAATATTTAGTTATCTGGAGAGCAGTAGTGACATGCATGCAAGCGTTAACTAACTGGACTCACAATTAATTCAACAAATTGTTTGAATTAATATAACTAGACTTGACTCAGCTAACTGAGCCAACTAACTACAACTCAATATTACAACTCATCCTTATCTCTTTAATTGATGGTAAATTCCTCAATCAATGGAGAAATTGTTGCATGTCCTCACATAGACTTTATGCTTGATTTTACACAACTAATTAAATCATGGTGAATTAATTAATTATTTTACAAACATCTGCTAAGATCAAATTCAGATTTTACTTCTCAATTTTAGTCGAGGGACTGACTAAAATTGGAATCCATCCCGGAATGATATTTATAGCAAAGCTATTTTTAGCACTTCCATTTTTCATTTCTTGTTGATATGTCCAACGTTGGTACCCGAACTGCTATTTATATCAGTGCTATTTTTAGCACTTCTATTTTTAGCATTTCTTGTTGCTATTTTCAACACTCCCTATCAACAAGAAAGGCATTCAACTCGAACCTGATCCTATACCTTGGGAAGGTTTTGCATGCAACACTTCTTCCAAGTGTTGTTACTCCAACAACTCTAGAAACAAAAAAATCTCCCAACTGACCTCTCTGTTGGGCTAGAAACATACTCTGATACTGAAGCTCCATATGCTACTGACAAGTGCTCCCTCTTTGACCTCTGAGCTACTGCAACACTTCATGCATCTTGCACCATTGCACACCTCTCTGTTCCATATTGCACTAGTGAAACACTCTTGTGCCTCTTGTATTGTTTCAACCCGCTAGCTCTACACTATATTGGGACTCTTGAACTATAACTCTCTCTACCACTCAATCCGCATCTGTTTCTACCCACTCAGCTAGTCTTGCTACTCCTCGTCGGTGCTCTCATAGCAAGGTCTAATGAAATAGGTTGGGTACCTCAATGATCCTGTCCCCATTCCAGCCTTCTTGGGATTGTCACTCCACATCGCCCCACCTCCTACCTGGAAGTATGCATGCATGTGATCCCTCTGCCCACCTGGCTCGAAATTTCCCCCTACTAGAGGTATCTACATGAGTTGATGCCTCCACTCTATCTCCTCTCAGCTTCCCTAGTTGTGGCTGCTCCACAACCTCCTGAAGCTGCTTCACCAATCGTGGCTCCTCAATAATTGTCTGAGATTTCTTCTGGTGCTACATGTTGAGAGGTAATGTACTATCACTCTCAACCACCAAGTCTCCATCAGTTGCCTTGCTCCTCAAGGCATTGCATGCATCTTGAACCTCAAGAGCATACAAGTTCTTGACACGTGAACCGATCTGCTTCACCTGTCTAGTGGTGATGTGTCAAAGGAAAACCTTTCCCTTATTGAAGACTACATCATAGCCTCTATCTTCCAACATTGCAATCGACACCAAATTCCTCTTTAGTCCTGGTACATACTTGACATTGGTCAAGGTAATGCGAGCTCCATGCTCCCTCTGAAAAAGAACCATGCCTACACCTGAGACACTATATTTTTCATCATTACCCATCACTATGAGTATCTGGAGATCTTTCTCCTCAAAAGTACTGAACGAACTCTTGTCACTAGTCATGTGGAAAGAAGCTCCACTGTCAAGAAACCAACCAATTCCCACCATGGATGAAACCATGCATGCAAAAAGTGTGAAATCCAACTCAAACTATGAAGCCAGTGCCTCACCTACTAATCCTTCCATGGATCCCTTCTTGGATTTCCTTAGTGGACAATTTGTAGCAAAATTCCCCACCTCATGACAATGAAAGCATTGCACTTTCAATTTGTCAAAATTCTTCCCACCATGGGAGGAACTGGATTTGGAATGAGAATCCTTCTCCTTCCCCTTCTTTGCCTTACTCGCTAAGGTGTAATTTTCTTCATCCTCCTTGGATGAAGAACCATCTCTGGTGCTTCTTCTTATCTCCTCCTATATCAAATCCAACCAAAGTCATTCCCGATCTGGCAGTTTTTCTCTTCCATTAACCGAGCCATGGTAGCTATGCCATTTCTTAGGAAGATTGATGAGCACAAGACTCACCATGTCATCATCGACTTTCGTGATCCCTACACTTCCAAGCTCATCCCTGTAGGTGGTGAGCTTGTTCAGATACATAGAGATCGTGTCACCCTTTTCACACTAGATTTTCCGAAGCTTGTCTTTCAGCACCAACTTCCTTTGATCGCTGCTATTCTGATATAGATCTTTCAATGTTTTCCACATCGAAAACGATGTCTCCTTCGCATGGAGACTCAAGACTATGTGGTCTCGAACTCCCTCAAGAAGGATTCTCCTTGCTCTAGCCACACATTTCTTCCATTCTTCCAATTCAGTAGCATTAGTTGTTGCGGTCTTGGGGACTTCTTGATCAATGAAGTCCTTTAGACTGTTATACTCTAATACTGCTTCCATGCCATTGGTGGAAATGAGATGTGATAAGAACTCAATTTCTATATTCGAGACCCTCAAACTTCGAACTTCTCCCTTCTTGTATACAATTCTCTCCTTTGATCACCTTTGCTCTGAGACCATGTAGAATTTCTCATTGTAGATCAATAGATTATGCAATATACTAAAGCAAAATACAAGATCTACTTCTACAAAAAACTTTGTGGAAGCTTAATCGAATATGAGAAAGATCAATAGAACACATATAACTTATAAGGAGAAATCAATCACACATAACACAGAAGAAATAACCCAGGGAAAGCCTCAGCCTAAAACCCCAACTCTGTATTATCATACAAGTGGAAATATAGTCAGGATTACAAAAAGAATCAGCTCACAAGCTATCCTGCTCTCTCTGCAATCCCTTTGCTACTCAGAGACAGTCAAAGGCCTCTCACAAACCCTCTCTTTTTCCCTCCAAGCCTCCAATTTCCTTGCGCAATTTTTCTTGGAGTCTAGTGCTTCCACACATATGAATTCCCACCTCACACTGCTCACTTGGCCCAGTAGTAACTGCGCAATCCTGAAGGAGATAAATCCTTCTCCATGGATGAGTTTCCTTTATAGGAAAAATCCTCCAACTGATAGTACAATGTCCCTCCTCTGATCTCAACTGGATCTCAGTCTGAACTAACATGCATGAGTTCTTTATGAGAGAATATTCAGCTATCCGGAGAGAAATAGTTACATGCATGCAAGCATTAACTAACTGAACTCACAATTAATTCAACAAACTATTTGAATTAATCTAACTAGACTTGACTCAATTAACTGAAAGAAGTAATTACAACTCATCCTTATCTCTTTAACTGATGGATAAATTCCTCAATCGATGGAGAAACTGTTGGATGTCCTCACATCGTCTTCGTGTTTTATTTTCCACAACTAATTAACTCAGGGTCATTTAATTAATTATTTTACAAACAATTGCTAAGATTAAATTCGAATTTTACTTCTCAATTTTAGTCCAGGGACTGACTAAAATTGAAATCCATCCCAAAAAGCTATTTATTGCAAAGCTATTTTTAGCACTTCCATTTTTCATTCCTTGTTGCTATGTCCAACACTGGTACCCGAACTGCTACTTATAGCAGTCCTATTTTTAGCACTTCTATTTTTAACATTTCTTGTTGTTATTTTCAACATAAGGCACATATCTCAACAACTCCAAAAACCTGCTAGTATACTCATCATATGTCATTTAACCCATCTGCAACTCATAAAACTCCTTAGCTCGGTCATCATAGTACCTCTTTAACAACTACTTCTTCTTGAAGAGCCTTTCAAATGCATGCCAAGTCAAATCCTCCTCATGTGTACCTTTGACATTCTTCACACCTTCCCACCAAATATATGCTTTACCTTTTAGACTAAAAGTGGATATCTTTGTTTTCATGTTTTCTGAATAATCATGCAATCGAAACAATTTCTTCATACCAAGCAACCATGCTTCTGCATCCTGTGATTTCTTCATCTCTCCATTAAAGTTAGGTGGCTTTGCCTTCTTAAACTCATCTGGAAAGTATCCCCTATCACTCCTCTTGTAAGGATGATGACGATGAATATCATGATGTCTATCAAAACTAGAACTGGAATAATACCTATGTCAATCACCTCTCCTATCCGAAGTGTCCAACAACCTACCATCTCTAATCATGTCTAATCTATCGTACCTATATCTACTAGGAGACCTACTACCATATGCCCCATTAGTTTTGTCCTCATGTACATGGCTGATCTGAAGTGGTCCCCGTCGCTGCAAATCTGATAAACTCTAAAGTACTATCACATTCTCTTCTACTTGTTTCTCTTGTGGCTGCATGATTTTTTCATTGTCTTCTTTGAAACTCCTTATTTCTTCCTCTAGGCTTCTCAGTGTGTCTACCAAATCAGAATATCAGTTCCCCACACCATGTTTCCCATCTGAAGCATCAAGAGATTCTATGTAGTCTACCACCTTGCTAGCCATCTGATCTCTTTGCTGCAAGGCATACTATGTCAACTACACCAAATCACAATAAACCAATGTACCTTAGAATAATTCAGGAAGGATCTTGTTTACAAGGTCATCAAATCAATGTGATACATGTATAACATAATCATAAAAACATATAGACATATATCAAATAAGTGTATCAATGCATAAACACCATTCTAGCCAGGGTCCAGTCATCAATGCAAATCCATATCAACAATACATGTTGTGACCTCATGCATGACAACAATCATTACTCCATTGCACACATTGCCACATGAAACTATCAGCATGCGTAAGAACTGCCTAATCAACTACACAAACATATGCATGCATGTAGTCGAGCATAAGTGATCAATTATTCTAATCAACATACAAGACTGATACATGTAATCAAAACATTCAAGAATGCACCCGACATACAAGGATGTAGTCAAGTGACATATAATCATATGCAATCATTCATAAACTTTCGACGATGCATCCCACAAAATCATATCAAGCTCCTCATGACAACCTTACTACAATCATGATCAACATGATGCAATGTAACAAGGACATGGAATGCAAGTGTAAGAGACACACATGCAACTGACATGCATGCATGACCAAGAACCTTCACCCAAGGAGAGAGTAACCATGCTCTGATACCAATTTGTAACACCCCCTCCTCCAAGGTCCACCCAACCAGCTATCCAGTCAAGCAAACATGTCATGAGAGAGGTTACTATAAGGAATTCAATCTCCTTGGTGACCTTAAGGAAATGGAATCGATGAAACTCATAAAATTAACACATCCACATCAACAATTACACCCCTAGGAGACATGTCAACCACTCAGACATCCTGTCCCTAGGTCCCACTTATTTTTTAAGCTTCTTAACCCAAAGTCTCTCTCATGTTATAGGCAAGATAGTGACCAACAACTAAAATTTTCTCTCACACGCCTCTGTGCCAGTGATTGTGGACTTTTCTCAATGGACTTGTGCCAGTAACCCCGAGATTTGATCCTCTTTTCTAGCTCATAATCTCAGTCTCTATTAATAACTTTATACAACCTTCAAAATCCATCAAAGACATGATAACAATGTTGCTAAATAAAAAATAAACCTTAGGACTAGGCTTGACCATCCCCAACCGAGACTAACATTCTATCAAACATTTGGCATTAATGCAACCTAGAGGTATAGGATACAAGATAGAGCATGAATGACTGAAAGAAATTATGAAATATAACCAAAAGGACCACTGCCTTCTCCATTGAACTTTTATAACAAAACTTAGATCTTGCATCCATCCATTTAATAATTACAAGTAAATACATGAAATAACCAAGACATGAACGAGTCATATAACCATGCTTATAACCAACATAAAACCATATAAATATCCTCGATATGACAACCATTAAATCCACATATAAATAAGTGTAGAAGTAAGAGAACTTAGCTTTTTATTAAGCCTAGGAAAATTTGACTAGGTTTGAGACTTCCATGTGCCACCCGACCATAGACATGGCTGAACCAAATCTCTCTTTCAGCCAGTCACCCCCGTGCCATATTCCAATCATGAATGTGGGATCTCATAGAACAACCAATCCAATAAAAATGAAGGGAATCAAGAGGTTAAACCACCTTCACCCTCGCCAAAATTTGATCACACTAAAATGGTACTCCGATCACAACCGAACCGAACTTGGAAAGCCATCAAGAATTCATCACTATCCTTGAGGAATTTTCTATATCCTTGTCTCTCAGGCTTTACCACAATCCAATATCAGATCACTAGGCCCTAAACTAAGACTAGTCTCTCAGGCTTTACGCAATCCAAAACTGGATCACTAGGCCCTAAATTGAGACTTCTCCCTCAGGCTTTACCATGTATCTCGCCGAAATTGGTTAAGGGATCCCTAGGCTTTTGGGAATGAAACTTGAGACCACCTCCGCCCTAGATTCAAAAATTCATCTAGAAACCAAAGCTGTAAAATGAGATAAACATCCCAACATACCACGGCATCCAGAAAAAGTCAAGGCTAGGATGAAAACCACTGTCATAACCTGGTAAAACCATGCCATCGATAGAAGGAGAACAATACACAACATGCAAATCCATGCATGTCCAAGCCAGCTAGGAAATCACACATGCAAAAGGTTACCTACAAGTATTCTTGTTGAAGCTACTTGATCCCACTTTCCTCCCTTTCCCTTTGCTTGCTTTTCCTTCCAATATCCAAAACTAGAGTGCTCCAAGAAAAATCTAAGTGACCAAGAGTGAGAGAGAGAGAGAATAATGAGAGAACTCTAAACTTGAATTGAAAAAAGGTTAGTAAAAGCTTGCCCACTGATCCTCATAAGCCTTTTTATTAATGAGGCCTCTATTTTCTTCATTTTCCATTATTTTCCTTCAATTTCCTCCTCAAACACAACCTATGACCTTTCACCTTACTTTTCTCCTAATTTAATTTATTTTCATAAATAAATGTGCCAAAAATGTCTTTTTCCATTTAATGCCTTTACCTTAGACTTTTCCAATTTTCTTAGCCAAAACACACATCTAGTGATGCCCACTAGGATATCTTTGCCCAACTTTTAGCTTGGAATAAGTGTCCCTTAACTATGCTCTTATTTTTCATTTATTAAATTTTATTACATGATATTTTCACTAGGGTTGTTACAGTATTTAAGATAGGTGGATCAAGTATGAAACATTATGAAACAAGGTCCACAAGGAGCTGAGGGTTGGATCCTTCAGTGAGGGGGTAGCTGCTACCTTCCAGTAGGAGTTGGTAAACGAGATTAGGGGTTTATAGCTCCCTTACAGTTAGTTCTATAGAATGAGTGAAGGTTATAGCCTCCTAAAGGTGGATGGTTGCATGATGGAAAAATTTTGTGCTAGTACAAGACCACGATGTAATGAATGATTTTTCATTATAATAAGATAAGAAGACAAAGATGACAACAACGATGATTTTCTCCCACATTGTGTTTCCACCTAAAATATCGGTATTGTTATGTGTTGATGTTTTGCTTATGTGTAATAATTTATTTGATTTTTACTACATACTGAATGGTTAATAAAATATTTATGAAATAGCTAAGTTAAACATATTGAAGGAAATTATGAAAAGTTGGTTATCTAGATGTACGCGGTTTTAATTCACTAAATATGGGTACAAATGTGGGTTGTCTGAATAAAAGTAGTGTACCTAATTCTACATTTGAAATTGGAGGTTACAGTGAAACATAGATATTGATTCAACCCCCTCCTCTTAGTATTCTTCCTAACAATTGGTATCAGAGCAGGTCCCTCAAAAGAAGCTTCGTTGCTTAAAGGGAGATCCAAACAGAGAAGAAAGATGGAAGGAATATTTTCTGCAAATCCATCTTTGTTTAATGAAACTAACATTATTTTTTGGAAGGTTAGGATGATATCATACTTGCATTCACTAGGAGTTGATGTATGGGGAGATGTTGAAGATGGATATCAATATTCAAACTCCATTCCCTTCGATAATGCAGGAAAGAAATAGTATGAGATTAATGCAAAGGTAGTAAATGCTATCTTGGGAGGATTAGTAGAATTTGAGTTCGTAAAATTCATGCAACTAAAAACTGCTAAAGCAGTACGAGACAAATGTTTCCAAAGCATGATGATGAAAGCATTGCAAACTTTTTCCTTAGAGTATATGAAATTGTTAACACAATGAGGGGCCTTGGTGACAAGATTGAGGATTCTATTTTTATTGAAAATATTTTGACATCACTAACCCCAAAGTTTGATGCCAAAGTATCTACCATTGAAGAAAGGCAGGATTTGAAGAGTCTTACCCTTGAACTACTCCATGGGATCTTGACATCTTATGAGATGATAAAATGGGATACATCAAGTGTTTGAGAAACAACTTTCAAAGCCACATACAAAGGGATAGAGAAATAAAATCCTAAAGATACAAGCTAAATTTCACATGAGGAAGAACCAAATTTCATGAGAGAGTTGCAAGTGGGAACTGGTAAATTCAAAGGTAAGCTTCCATTTAAATGTTTTGCTTCTAGAAGAGTAGGTCACTATGCATCCAAATTTCCATATAAATAAATTCATGATAAGAAATAAAAAGGAAAGGATGTATACAAGAAAAATGGAAAAGCAAATCTCTACCAAGAAAATTTTATATCCTAATGAAGATAGTCAAAGAATGTCTAATTATTAGGAAGATACTGATTCATATTCCAACACTAGTTAAAAAATACTTATGGCTCTTTAAAATCAATCAACTAGTGAATCAAATTGTTGTAAAGAAGATGATTTAATGAAAGCATTGAAAGAAGTTGATAGATTAAAGAATGCAAACAAAGAATTGGAAATTAAAGAAATAATTATGTTCAAGGAGATAAACATGTTAAATATTAAATTAGAAGTAGCCAATAAATTATCAAAAGTCTTATCAAAACAACTTCAAGAAATGGAAAGTCATTGTGAAAAATTAGGATCATAAATTGTGACCCTGAGAGAAGATTATGAGAAGAAAAACAAATGGGTAAAGGCATCTGAATCATTAGATAATTTAATTAATGGACAACGCTCTCATTTAATCATCAAAAGTATTGGATACAACCATATGGTTTCAGATTCACAATGTAATGACAAGGACCAGCATAAGGTTTTTCAAAACAAAACTGAATCAAGTCACTCATCTGAAAGGAAATCATCCAGATCAAATTCAAGATCAGTCCCCAGGTATAAAGGATGATTTTATGGATATTATTTTTCTTGTGACACATTTGGGAATAAGGCCACTAATTGTAGGTCAAGAACTTGGAATGGAAGCAAACAACCTCCTAGTTCCATGGGATGGGATAAGTTTCACAAATTTAAACACATGATTAGAAATTTCAAGCATATTTGGAGAAAGAAGGTGAAATAGTTAGAGATGTAGGGAAGATAGCCCCTAGCGCAGTCTATTGTACTTAATGTATACTTCTAAAAAAGACTGCAAAAGTAAATGTGAGGTACATAGCCTCATTGAAAACAAATGATGACTATTAGGTCCAAAATATTAGTGGTGTATGATCTTAGGGGGAGCTATGCATGTGTACCTTGATGATGATTCCATATGTTGTTATGCTATTTTTTTGGTTTTGGTTATATTATTGATGTTGTATATGATGAAGTGGCCATGGTCAGGAACAAACATGAAATGTTTAGGGGGAGCTGTTGCCAGTAAAAATAAACATTTCACATTCATGAAGGACAGTAGTGTATGCACTCAGTTATTGACTTAGAAAGCAGTGTATGTTTTCTGTGATGATAAAGAAGTGGCATAAATTTAGAGGGAGATTCTCATATACTTCCATCAATGCATTATTGGCACTTTTGGTCTAACATTGTTTGATGTGGTCTGTTGACGATGTGTGAAAAATTATTGGATCATAACGAATGTTGAGTTGTTGCAAGGTGTTAATACCTATTGATTTGTCTCTTTGTCGATTGTGAGAAGGATATAATGAGATAAGATTTGATTATGAAAATTTTACATAGGTTCAGGGGGGAAATATTCTATGCTTCTAATGGTTCATTGTTGGCATTATGGTCTATTGCATTATGTTGTTCATTCTTGTTTCATTTCTTACTATTGGAATATATATATGTTGCTTAGATTGCATGTGATGAAGATATGAATGGTGCCTTATTCTTGTTATTGTTGTCTTTGTATAAATATTGATACACTTGATGAGGAAGATATGAATGTTATTCTTATTATTGATGTTTCCTGATAATCAATATGTTGTTGATCAATTCTATTCTACTTAATGGTTTGTGATACTGGAGGTACTCTTAATTTTCACATATGTTGTTGGTGCATGGAGAAAATATGTTTCCTATGGCGTTGTGATCCAAGATATTAATATGATTTTGTTGTTTAAGGATTATGGATCTTCCTATATGTGGAGAGAGTATGCTGACCTTGATGACATTAGGTCAAGGGGTTGATTTTCTGTAAGAATATTATGATGCTACTACAACTACTTATTGTCATTTGGATACATTATATTTGGCCATGTGTTGATGATACTAAATATATTGATGCTATACTATCTTATCTACCTGATTTCTTCTTGATGATGAGGATGTTCATGTTAGTTTCATTATATATTGCTACTATCACATGATTGTGTTGCAAATTCCTATGTATAGCATGATGGTTGCTAATGATTATCATGGTTTTGCTGCAATGATTTCATTGATGAGATCCTTGTTGATATGCTGCATAGAGCATGTGTTATTGCTCATGGATGACATGTATTTATCACATGCATGTCTCTTGATCAAAAGTTAATGAAAATACCATGTTTTAATAATTCTAAAATTTGGTCATGTATGGGTTATTGGTATCAAGTCATGCAATGTATGTAGTCCCATTATTTTGGGTGACCGATGTAAAATTTGGGTCCAATATGTAATCCCATTATGTTGATGATTTATCATAGAGTCATTGGCTATAGGATAAGTCATGAATAGCCATGTATTTGAGTCATAAAGTCTTGTACTATATCCTATATATCTATAAGTTCTAGCATGTGCTCAGGGGGAGCATGGAAAAATGCAGTTTTCATAATTCATATCAGCAAATCAAAATTACAATGTTGAGCTCTACAAATGGAAGTACTTCATTCAACCTGGTTCAACCCTTTTCGCTTGATGTGAAAGGGGGAGAGAAGGCTTGATGTCTATAGGTGGTTTCCAAACACTAAAGTGGTTTCCATTAAGTCCAAAGGGGGAGATTGTTGGAATTATGGCTAATGTGTTATCCTAGATGGAAACCTGCTTGACAAATATGTCCTTGATGTCAACTTGGTTATAACATGGTGATTATAGAATTGCTACAAATAACATGATTGCTAGTATAAGTATTACATAGGATATGGAAGAGAACTAACAAATTAGTCACAAAATTCATGGATATTGTGAAGTTTGAAAAGTATAAATGACTTGTACTTAGATATGTAGTTTATGTGAAAAAAAGTCACGTGCATAATCTGAACCATGGAAAACAGGAAATCGAGAGCTATTATTGTGGTAATTTCCCATAGTATTGTGTCAACAACGTCTATTTAATATCGTCAAATGAATAACAACAACATTACTAAGGGATTTTCCTGTGGTATTGGCAAAGGAAAAAGCTATATAAGGAGATTAAGGTTAAGGAGCTAAGTGTGTAATGTAATGTATTATTCATGTGTGATGTGATTTGAAATAGGTATGCACTAGGGAGAAATGAGAAGGCTCAGATCTAAAACATCTGAAATATATTGAATATGATTTATTGATTTTCTTGTTATAGAATGTTTGAATTGCTAACAATGAAAGATTTGTAGTTATAGTGGGGCTATGATTTGAATGTGTTTGCAAAGATCTATAATTTTGACAAAGAAGTATGTGGAAAGTTTGTTTGCAGAGAAAATTTGATTTAGTAACTTAATATATGTACACAGGTCTTCCTCTGGTTCTTGTATATACGAGGATATGATTTAGTATAGTCACGTATACGTACTAAGATAAAATTATTTAGATTTTTTCTTGATATGGGTTATTTAACAATAGTTTTGTTATTGATTGATGCATTTGTTGAAGTTTGCCTTGCACAAATAGAATGACCTGCTAAGATGTGTTGGTACTAAGTATTTTGAAATATGATATGTATGTGGTTTTTATACATGGGAAATGTGTATATACACAGATCTGTTTAATGGATGTCACATATATATTCTAGGTTTTATAATTTTTGGTTCATGATGACAATTGATGAAGTCTATATTATTTGTTGTTGTTTGTCAATGATGTCTTAATCAAGATAGTTTGTTGATTGGATTGATTTTGCTATGGCCTAGTATATTGATCAATAATTGAGTATTCAATGATTCATCATTGGTATATCTATGATTATACGTTGTAGTGCTTCAATATTTGTAATTTGTGATTGATTCAATATTATTTAACTAGAGAATTACATGAGGAAGGATCAAATGGTGGATAACTTGTTGGGAGGATGATTTTTATGTGATCCTTGGAAAGTTTTGGATTAATATATGTGGGTTGATCTAGTGACAAATATCTAGAGTAGTCATTCTCTCTAGAAAAACTTCACCAAAATTAAATACCCACAATAATAATATAGTTAGTCATGATAAAGTGATGGATGCCCAAGATATTGTCGATGGTTTCCACACATGAAGACCCCTAAAAAATAACATGCACCATTAAATTAGTTGCTATAAATTAGATGATTGAACCATACTACAAGAAAAGTTTGAAAATGGGGAAAGGGATGGTGATCATGGATCTAATTCTCCTACATTAGAAGGAGAGGGTTATAATGAACAATGCAAGCATAATAACTCTTAATCTTCAATCTCAATGACTAACAACTTAATTCTACAAATAGCCTTGAATAGGGAAACTATAATATAAAAATATGTTATTATGGACCTATTTATTAGTAACATTGAACAATATGGGATAAATATCCAACTTCATGGAAATATTTAATTAATTCCTTATTAAATTAACTCAAAGAAGTTATATGAACAAACAAATTTGTTGTTGGGAATTGATATAAGAAATCCTAAACCACTAGGAAATCTCGTCGTCCTAATTAGCACTACTCATTAATTAACTTCAATCCATACAATAATATATGCATATTGAAAGGAATAAAAGTGGACAATGAACACCATCTCAAATAAATCCAATCTTGTCTTCCTATATTTGGAAACATAGGCTTGTTCAACCAATATCAACATGATATGCCAAACATATGGTATTGGAAGATGGGTCAAACTTCTAAATGATTATCTTGAATGCACTATGTAGAATCCAAGTGAAATCTATTCAAGAGTACTTAGTGACAAATATAATGTTTGGTTGAGCTTAAGAATGTTAATTGTTCATTAAACAAAAGGATGGATTAAATTATGGTTATCATTATGTTGATAGGTATTAACAATTTTCCATTACATATTGTCATGAGGGAACCCCCATTGATACCCAATGAAGAACAATTTAATTTATATATTGGGAATGGAGACCACATTATCACATCAATTTAACATGATTTCAATTATAAAATAAGATTTTTTATTTACATATCAAACCTACTAGAAGTATTAATGATCCACTCAATCTATAAAATACACCACATTTTGTTATTAAAAAAATTATTAGGATATTTTTTTGCATAATTATATTAAGGAATTTAACCTTTTACTTGTCAAGTAGGTGTAGCTCGAGTGGTAGGGAGGATTCGCTACTATCCTCCCCACCGAGGTTCCAGTCCCACTGATATTGACATGCTTGCTTCTAGGTAGCCATTTCTACATGAAAGATAATCAACTCACCTAGACACAAGTGGTTTTTTCGTTGATGTAGCTAACATTGATCTCTAGTACAATGAACCCAAAAAAATTAACATTTACTTTTAATATTTGATTATATGTTTTTTGGTTAATTTTATTTAATTTATTATTGAATTTCTTATTTGATTTCTCATAGAGTGTTTCCACACAAAGTGGAAATTCTATGCACATAATCATTAAGTAAATTAAAGACTTGTAAACATGGTATGGATATTCTTTGCACATGTTCATTGAGTAAAATAAAGTAAACAAAAAAATTTATGAAATTGATATGACTATTCCTTGCACATGAACATTGAATAAATTAAAGACTTATAAAAGTTATATGTAGACTACTACAAACACTACTCCATAGGTTGTTGCAATGAACAAAAGGCACTTGAAATAGTGTAATGGTACTGAAGAGGACACCTGGAATGGTGTGAAAATTGAGGATGCACTTCGTTTGAAGGGGAGGGGATTATAACATCCCCAAAACTTAACTCTGTTGACAATGTAATTGTAATAATTATGTTATTGATCTTTGTATGGGAATGTAAATGTAAATGGCCAACAGACCCAAACTAATTGTAATTACAATTTAAATATCTTCTAATGAAGAGGTGAATCCTTGATAGGATATGAACCATGAGAAGTAATGAGGTGCGGTGGAGCCAACAAAGGGGAATAGGAGCACTAATGTTTTCTAATGGATTATTGGTAGAGGTAAATATACATAAGCATCAATATTTTCAACATTTCCCTAAGAAAATATCTAATGTGTAGGTGCAACAATAACTACGAGTAGTTATGAGAGGAGTCGGTAGTAGTACCAGCATTATTCAAGGGTATAGGAAGTTTACTACTAACCAACAAGGGAAAACCAAATATAAAACTATTCAAGGAAGAAACAAAAAGAAACATACCCATGAAGCTTGATAGAAAACCATTCAATGAAGAAACACAAAGATAAAAACCCATGAAGGGAAATGAAAAAAACAATAAGGGAGAAAAAAAAAATATACTCATGCACGAGGACAAAGGAGAGCCATTTGTGGATACTATGTGTGAAACTCAACCCACCACATGCTATAGAGTGGTATCAACTTGTAAACCCATGACTAGTAATTTGAAATCAGAGGGAGTCAGAGGAATCCCTTGAGTCTTGGAAAGCCTTTGAGTGAGTCAAGGGTTAAAATGTGTTAGCAATGGAAACTAGTGAGGTAGCCCTCAAACAGAGTCATGTAGACTGAGAGGATTATGCATGAGAATAACTAAACAAAAGGCGAATTGTTGAGGGACTATAAGAAGTGGTGAAGGGGTTCCCTCTTAAACTATGTAGGACTTCAATAGCCATATTTGGTTGTGTGATGAGCCCAAAATCAGTGCTTGATAGGTATTACTCCTATTTCATGTATGTAATGAAGGAGAGTCCCCTTCATCCTTACACAACCAATACCTTAATGTGATGTTTCTCTTAGGGTTCTTGATGTGTAGAGTAGTTGAGAAACCACCCCTAACAATTCGGTAGGATCCTAACCTTGGTGTGATGAAAAAGAAATCAATGTGTTAATTTGATGAAGGAGGATGACCTTCATGAATCCACCCTATATTTCTGAGTAGAACTTCCCTCATGGCTTCTTGGTCATGCTTAGGAGTCGATAACTACAAGAAATATTAAAGTGTGGTTGAGCCTGTGGTGGGATGGAACATGCTTCACCCTCGTTAGCTATAGATAACGTATGATATTGATAATATAGTTACTCTTGTGGACTTGATCTTTGTACACTATCCTAATGAGAAATACATGATCATCATTGGAATGTATTGTGTTTAAGTGTTTGTCTGCTTAATGGAAAATATGGTCTATATAGTCCCTATTTAAGATGTGAAATGAAGATGTAGATGAAATGGTCATACAATACTTGTATGCCCCATATTAAATATTAAATATACTTATGTATCATGTCTTTATGTTATGGACAAGATGTAATAGGCTCATTAAGCATGACTAGTGTCCATGGTTTGTTCTTAGAGAGATGAGAGAAGATCCAAGATAGTTGAGGTAATAAGAGGTTCTTGTGAATGATGTGGATGCCAAAGGAATGAAAAGAAATCCTTGATTTAAAATGGGGAAGACTTAAGAGAAGTATTCTTCTCAAAACATATAATGAAACATGAAAGAGTTCGCTAAAGAACTCTGGAGTTGTTGAAGGATAACTAAAGGTTTAAATTGGCCATAATGTACACTAGTCTAAACCATTTAATAATGGGAAGGTTTTCCTTGGAGGGAATGAGAGGCTTGGAGACTTCAAATGGAGAAAACTAGGCACATAGGCCTCTTTAACTTATTGGAAAGAAGACCTAGTAATTGGCATTAAAATGGAGGAATTTTGTTGACGTTGTATCTCAATGGAGACCTTTGTGCCATCAATGTTCTTCTTCACAATCAAGGTCCTATCGATAAATATTTCCTCAACTTTCGGGAAAAGGTAAGGATTCTCTATGTGGTCAAGCATTTCATATGAGGGAATTTGGGGTTTCACCTTTATTTTGGGTGAAACAAAATTATGGGGATGGAGTCCATTAATGGATTTCTATGCGAATTTAGGGTTTTGATGCCTCAACTTTAGCCTTTTTCACATGGCTAACATAAGGGATATGATCCAGAGCTAGTCAAAAGGGGGATTACAAAAATACTAGAATCGTAGGAGAAATCAAAGGAAATGCCTTTCAAACACTTCGGTATGGTATGTTTTGGTCAACAAGCTCAACTTGATGACAAAATCTTTATTTAGATAGATGTCATTTAAGTATTAATTCATGAAGACTTTTGAAGAATGAAATATTGGTGATGTAAAAAATTTTGATGTCATAGAGTGAGGTGGACGACACATGTCACCCATATTCGACATCTTTGGCTTGCCAACTAGGAAAATGAGTGACACAAAAAACAATTTAGTAGTGCCGTGTGGCATGAGACACATCAACATATGCCATGTGTTGGATGTTGATTGGGAATTGGAGATATGGTGTGGCATGTTGAGTTGGCCACCAATGTATCGGCCTATCAGGAATTTGTAAAGGTTTTTAGTTATAATAAATACATGGATAGCCCAGTATTTCATATCAGAATATTGAAGGACATTTCCATATCAACATGCTAGTGTATTGAAAGAATACAACCACATTAGCATATTGGCACCTCAAATGTGTAGGTTTCAATCTTGTACAGAAATTACCTTCATATGAATTCTAAAAACAAAAATAAACAATGGTGAGAGCATAAAACATAAAAATAATATACACAGATATTTTCCCCTGGATCCCAAAATCGGGACTACCAAATTGATTTTTCATTATGTTCCTTTCAATGTTACAATACATATATATACATGTTGAAGAATCCATAATCCCTAATCCATCAACCCTAGATTAGAACATAACCATAGTTCCCTTGACCATATCTACAAAAAACCATGGACTGAAAACCATCATGCCCAAAACCATGTGCAAAATCCATGCACAAAACCATAGGTAGGTCTACCCACCTAATATAGGGTCCAAAAAAACTTGACTGGGCAGCACCCGACATGTGGGGTAGTCTTGGAAAGAATATAAAACAACCCAATATTCTCCCACTTGTTGTTTTCTTTCCACAGGAGATCTTAGTCATTGATCCCATGCCCATTGTTTCTCTACACCAAGAGAGATTCTCAGTGCTCATAGACTTTGTCAATGCATCTGCAGTATTCTTCAAAGTATCCACCTTTACAAGCAACACCCTTTTGTCCAAAACCATATCCCTCACAATGTGATACTGAACATCAATGTTCTTTTTCTTTGAATGATAAGAAAGGTTCTTTGCCAAGAAAATTGCACTTTGGTTGTCACAGTCTATCCTTATAGCTCATTGTACTAACCCTATACTTCAACTCACCCTATAATTCAACTCAATCTCTGCAACCAAACTTTTTCCTTGCTTGCATGAGTGGCTGCCATGTATTCTGCCTCTGTAGTTGAAAGTGCCACTATAGATTGTCTCTTACTCATCCAACTGACTGCACCTCCAAATAGGTTAAACACATACCCACTTGTAGGTGTTCTCTAATCCAGATCTTTAATCCAGTATGCATCAACAAAGCCACGGATGTCCAAAACTTTGTCCAATCCTAGTCTTCCTTGGTAGTACAAACCATAATCACTAGTGCCACGCAAATACCTGAAAATCCACTTCACTGTTGTCCAATGCTCCTTCCCTAGTCTTAACATAAACCTGTTCAATACTCCCACTACATGTGTAATGTCTAGTCTAGTACAAACCATTGCATACATAAAGCTACTGAATGCACTTGCATATAGAGCATGGTACATGTCCTCTTGCTCTTCTTGTGTCTTGGGACACTGTTCATCAAATAAATTTACGCCTACAGGAATAGGAACCTTCACTAGTTTACTATCTTTCATATTAAATCTCTGCAGTATTTTCTTGACATACTTCCTCTGGTTTAACTAGAGCTTCATGTTTGCTCGATCTTGTTTAATTTCCATGCCCAAAATATAGTTTACAGCACCAAGATATTTCATGTCAAATTTGGAGGATAATTTGGTCTTCAAATCCTGGATAATTTCTTTATCATTTCCAACTAGAAACATATCATCCACATACAAGACCAGATAAATAACATAGTTGCCAATTAATTTAAAATACGCAAAATCATCTGCTTTTCTTCTGGTGAAGCCATGCCCCCTTATAAATGTATCAAATTTCTGATACCACATCTTTGGTGACTATTTTAACCTATACAAATACTTTTTTGACTTGCATGCCAGTTCTTTCTTACCCTTCACCATAAATCCTTCAAGTTTCTTCATGTATATCTCTACTTCTAGATCCCCATGAAGAAATGTTGTCTTCACATCCATCTCCTCTACCTCAAAATCAGAAGCAACAACAACATATAAAAGTAATCTAATAGAAGCTACCTTGGCAAGAGGAGAAAAAATATCACCAAAATCAATTCTTGACACCTAGGAATAACCTTTTGCTACCAACCGAGCTTTGTATTTCTCCACCTTTCCTTCTACATTCATCTTCTTCTTGAACATCCATTTGTTACCAATGGGTTTCCTTCCAGCCGAAAACTCCACCAAATCCCAAGCCTCATTTTTGTGCAAAGATGTGATTTCATCAACCATGGTTTCTTTCCAGAGTTTGTCATCCTCTAAATCTACTACTTCCGTCATAGTTCTGGGATCATCATCAGTAATAGATAAAGAAAAATTTGAACAAAAGAAGATGAAATATACCTTTCTGGCTACCTTCTTTCTCAAACTGATCTTCTCACATCCATCTCCTCTACCTCAAAATCAAAAGTAGCGA
This sequence comes from Pinus taeda, assembly GCA_000404065.3. Taxonomy (NCBI): domain Eukaryota; kingdom Viridiplantae; phylum Streptophyta; class Pinopsida; order Pinales; family Pinaceae; genus Pinus; species Pinus taeda. The sequence continues at coordinate 36,495 of APFE031412306.1, read as the reverse complement.
CAACATATAAAAGTAATCTAATAGAAGCTACCCTAGCAAGAGGAGAAAAAAATATCACCAAAATCAATTCTCGACACCTAGGAATAACCTTTTGCTACCAACCAAGCTTTGTATTTCTCCATGTTTCCTTTTGCATTCATCTTCTTCTTGAACATCCATTTGTTGCTAATGGGTTTCCTTCCAGCCGATAACTCCACCAAATCCCAAGCCTCATTTTTGTGCAAAGATGCAATTTCATCAACCATGGCCTCTTTTCAAAGTTTGTCATCCTCTGAATCTACTGCTTCCCTCACATTTCTGGGATCATCATCAGTAATAGATAAAGAAAAATTCTAATAGAAAGAAGATGAACTATACCTTTCTGGTTTCCTTCTTTCTCGAACTGATCTTCTGATTCCTCTTCTGTTGTAGAGTCTAATTCTTACTCCTTTAGCTCAAACTCTATCTTCTCAAGTTCCTTTGGTAGGAAATCATGTTTAATAACATCTTTAACCTTTCTAAACACCACATCTCGAGTGTACACAACCTTCCTTGTTTCTAGGTTCCAAAGCTTATAACCTTTTAAACCATCCTTATACCCAATAAAGATGCACTTTCCAGATTTACTATCCAACTTTGTTCCTTTCTCCTTTGGAACATGTACATATGCATCACATCCAAATACCCTCAGATGTGAAAGAGAAGGTTTATTACCAGTCCATATCTCTTGTGTATTCTTATCCTGCAACACTGATGAAGGTGATATGTTGACTAGGTAACATCCAGTCTCCACTGCCTCTACCCAGAATTCTTGTCCTAACCTAGCACCACTGAGCATGCTTCTTTCCCTTTCCATCAACATCTTTTTCATTCTTTCTGCAGCTCCATTTTTCTTAGGTGTGTATGAAGTAGTCTTATGTCATGCTATACCACACTTATTATAGAACTCTTCAAATTCCTTCTTGCAAAACTCACCACCATTATCTGTCCTCAAAACCTTTACCTTCTTCTCTATATAGTTTTCCACCATAGCCTTAAATTCTTTAAACTTGTCAAAGACTTCAGATTTCTTCCTGAGGAAATATATCCATGTATTCATTGAGAAGTCATCTATAAATGATACATAGTACATAGGCCTTACTAGTGATGGAACCGATACAGGTCCAAACACATCACTGTCCACAATCTCTAATATTTGTTTTGCCCTCTTACCACCAGAGGGGAAACTCATCCGATTTTGCTTCCCATATACACAATTTTCACAGAAATCAAAATCCATAGAGCTATTGGACATACCTTCTACCATACCATTATGATAAAGTTTTCAAATCCCCTTCTCTCCAATATGTCCAAGCCTTTGATGCCATAGCATGGTATTTTCTCCAGAGACCACTAGATTTTCTGCTCCACTTTCAGGAACCACAGAACTGTTGCACCCATCAATAACAATGTTGCCTTGAATCTTGTATAGAGTTCTAATCCAAAATCCCCACATCAATACCAGTGTTTCCCGAACCACTTTGCAGGTATCTTTCTCAAACACTGTTTTTACACCTGCATCATCAACCTTGCTTACAGAAATCAGTTTTTTGGCCAATACAGGAATATGCAGAATACCCAAAAGTTTTCTAATCCTTCCACCTTGCAATTTAAACTTGACTTTTCCATGACCAACAATTATAGCCTTCATGTCATCCCCTAAGAATACATCACCACAATGATATTTCTCATACTCGTAGAACCACTCTCTATTGGCAGTGAAGTGAAAGGATGCACCTAAGTCTGTTGGCATTATGATACAAGTGTTGTTCTTGATGGCAACTCACTCACAGGTCAATTAAATTTTGGTAAAAGGAAACTCACAGTACAATAGGTATATTCAAAGGTAATAGGGCAGTGGTACATAAGAACACGAAGATGGAACTGAGGTCTACTGATCAGAATAAAGAAGGTGAAGGAAAAGGCTGATGAAAAGAAATTTAGGAAGTATACGCAGGTCCACTTAGTCAAAACAACATATACACGCTGGTCCATAGAACAAAAAGAGCGTATATGTATACATGCACTCCCATAGGAGGAAAAGAGTGTACATGTTGGAAAACCAAGGTTTTGGTCTGCGGTATTTGGTCCAAGGTATTTTGGGTCCAAGGTATTGGTCTAAGGTTTTGGTCTGAGGTTTTGGTCCAAGGTATTGATCCGAGGTTTTTAGTCCAAGGTATTGGTCTGAAGTATTTAGTTTGAGGTATTGGTCCGAGTTATTTGGTCCAAGGTATTGGTTCGAGGTATTTTGTCTGAGGTATTGGTCCGAGGTATTTGGTCCAAGGTATTGGTCCTAAGTGGTTTTGGTCCAAGGTATTGAGAAAGGCCTAAAACTATATAAGGAGGAGAAGATCAAAGGGATAAGTGTACAAGTAATGAATATCTTATGAAGTGTTAGATCAAAAGTAAATATGCATGTTATAGGTTTCTAATGCTTTGCTTGATCTAGACTAAATATGCAACTGAGCATTTGATGATGGATGAGATATAATAATGGATCAGGATCATAATGAATTATCATTTTATGATCTGATAATGGATGGGCTAGATCTGATTGCTAACACATGCTTTATCCTTTATATGTGATGATCTGGGTATGTTTGAAGTTGGAAATTGCAGCAAAGTTATAAGTAAGTATTTGCAGATCTATACGCTGGTTCGCTTTGTTGAAGATGCGTATACACATTGGTTTGGCTCTTCCATGTAGCATATGCAAAAGAAAAGCTTGATGACTGATCTATCAGATTAGTGCTGCTATTTTACTGTTATCTGTCAATGAAGTATTCTTAGATCTGAAGGTAAAACTGAATACATAAAGAGTTTGCATCTCATTTATTGATTGACTGAGAAAGAAGGGTGATCCTTGTTGCTATCTATTTAGAACTCTGTAATATGACAATAGATATTTAGAATGTCACTAATTGTACAGTTTGTGTTTCAGAGGTTTTATGATTCAGTATCTTTAGAGGTATACGCAGGTTGGGCTAAAGGAAGTAGGGTATACATGCAGATTTGCTTCATTAAAGGAGCGTATACATTCTGACACATGCATTTTGAGGTTACACTTAGTTCTTGTTGTTGATGTAGTGTTCTAGGTTCAAATCTGTGTACTAGTTACAGTGATCTGTCTATTCCAGTTGATTGGTTGAATTTGATTAAGTTTAAATGAATGGTCGATTTAGTTGTGTCGGTGGTTCAATGATTGTTTGATTCAGTTGTTCAATGATTTTTTTATGTCATAGTTTTCAGTGATTGATTGATTCAGAGATTGATGATTGGGTTTCAGTTCTATTAGATATTGATGATTGAGTTTCAGTGATTAGTTGATGGAGATGTATTTGAGGAATGTATTGTAGTGGTGATTGAATTTGAGCTTCAATGTTACTAATGGGCCCAGTGTGAAAATTTGATGAACGTGGTCTACATATAGTGTTGTTGTGTACTAGGAGTATCGAGTGTGAAAATTTAATTAACATGGTCCCTGGAGGATACTGAGGGTTGGAGCCTTCAGTGAGGAAGTCAAAGCTTCCTACCAGTAGTGGCTGGTGATTTGATCAGGGGGTTAGATCTCCCTTCCAGTAGTAGCTGGAGAACGAGTGAAGGTTGTAGCCTTCTGTAGGTTGGAGCCTACGTACTAGTAAATATATCGGATAGTACAAGAACTAGGGGGTTGTAGATCCCTTCCAGGATAAGTTGGAGAACGAGAGAAGGTTGTAGGCTTCTACAGGTGGGTGTCTGCGCACTAGTATGAGTCTGCACTAGTACAAGATTGTAAACAAAATTTCTTATTATTAAAAGAAGGCAAAGATGACAACAACAGGTGGTTTTCACCCACATTGGGTTTCCACCTTAAATCTTGTGTGTTTCTTATGTGTGATGGTTTATTCTATTATTACTACACATTGTTACTATTTAATGTTTAATAAAGTACTGATGCACTAATTAAATATCAACATATGATGAATTAACTAAATCATAAGTTGACTGGATATACGTTGGTTACCTTAAGAACAATTGCGTGCATGTTGGGTATGGGATCCCCCGCAGCATGGTTTTGGGGCTTAAAGCCCAAGTTTTGGTCAATGTAATGTAAAGACTCCATGAAGTACGGGCGCGAAGCACGAATTATAATCGAGTCATAGGGTTGTCCACCCTAAAATAATGTAATTTAATGTAAAGTTGTGTCGGCTTACCCATGGTCTGCAGACCATGGAATTGTATAAATAGAGTGAGGCTCTAAGTGTAAAGGGAAGTAAGAAGAATAGGTAGAGATGTGAAGGCATGGTTAGAGCATAGAGTGGATTTGAAGTGTACTGGGTCATAGTAGTAGGAAGATGCTCTGCAGCTGAGTGAGCAAAGGCCTAGAAGAGTCCGCACCTGAGTGCGCAGACCCCTACAATTGAGTGCGCAGGGTGGAGTTGAGTCTGTAAAAAGGATTGAAAGTTAATAAAGAGATGTTTACTATGTGCATTTGTTCTTGAATCTATATTTCGATGTTATGCATTACTTTTACCATGTTATTTACTGCATTCAATTGATAAATAATCATATGAATGCTTGTATATGAACATAATCTAAGTAATCAGCTAATAGAGCCTAATTAAGGAAGACTTGGGTAAATAACAAAGGTCGTGTTGCGACTAGAACTGCGTGAAGACCGTATCGCATGGCGCGGGGTGCTCGTTGGTCCGCGTATTGCATTAAGTGCGAAGGTTGGATCGCGTACCAATCACCTCATATCAAACATCTGCAGGGTGTGGAAACCTGGTTCTAGCACCCTCCCATACTACTTCGGGTGAGACCTCAGTTCGTGCTTCGTGGATTGTTGCCGAAAGGGCTAGTAGTACCAGGATTTGCTTGGCTAAATCACTTCCGAACCTAGGTTAGACCCCACTAAGCCAACAAATGGTTATTTTGTTGGGACCAGGATCTTTATAAGGGATGTCTGATGTCATGTCACTAGAATCCAACAAAGAAGGAAATTAAAGAGTGGTTGGACAAGAAGATTCATGAGTTCGCGACATAGGAAAACAGAACTTTGCAAGTATCTAAGGAAAAGTGGTTGGAGCGTTACATATAAATGGAAATCCACGAGATTTTCTTTGCATCCTTTCCTTCGGAGCTATATGAGTGGATCGCAAAGTTAGTCCACAGCCAGGGAAGGTGTAGGCTCGACAAACCAATAGTGTGGACTCTAGATTTAGTGTGCAGTCTAGAAGCATCAGAAGATAAGATTGTGCGAGTTGTGGACCATTGGCTCAATGGATAATATGCTGGGTGTGGAGCCTGATTATCTTCTATATTCAAAAGTACTGCCACATTGGACCCCAGTTCAAAATGGGGGCGGCAACGCCGCTGGTAAAATATTCGCTGGAGGGGGGGGTCCAGGGGGGGGCAGCTGCGACCTTTGGGAGCCCCCCCCTAGCAGGGGGTTTCGGGGGCAGCACCCCCGAAGCTAAAAACAACTATAAAATTGCCTTGTAAAAGTATAGTAATTTCTAGTCAATCTAGGCCGTTCATTAGGCAGATGATCTGAGAGTAGAACTTATGTTTAGTTTAGGGTTTTTTGCCCTAGAAGGAAACCCCTCTCTTTTTATGAGGGCATTGTATTTGAGGTTGTGAGAGAGATGTGTATTCGTGTGTGAGCAAGAAACAGAGAGGTGAGACTGTGAGAGAAGACAAAGGATATTACAACGGATTTGCTGTAGGTTGTGTCTCTTCATTTTGCTGGAAAATAGAAAGGAAGGACTGTCTGTTCGGGGTGGACGTAGCCCAAACTGGGTGAACCACGTATATTTGTGTCTCTCTTGTTTTGTGTGTTTTTCTGTGTTTATATTTCTGCAATATTTTATGTGTTCCATTGCTCCGTAGTATATAATATTCTAACAAGATATACCCTATAATGTTTGTGACCAACTATGATACTGACAATGTCTAGTCTAGCAAATGGACTTCGATCAAGTGTGGGTTTGTGGATGACCCGTAACCATGAAAAATGAAGATCTAAGGATAGAGATACCCTATAATGCTTGTGAGCAACTATGATTCTAACAGTGTGCGACCTATCAAATGGACTTCGATGACAAGGATTTTGTGCAGTTTAACCATAACTGTGATGTTGGTTGTTGAAGAAGTAACAGGTTCCTACAGAGATTGGGGTGGGAGGGCACGTCTCCAAAGAACGAAAGACGAATGTTTCTATGCTGAAATTGATGAATGTGAAGTAGGTGTCTACTAAAGCGGGGTGGGAGGGCACGTATCCAAAGGGAACTTGTTCTCAGTGCTGCTCCAGAATTAAAATGGGCATAATTTAGTCAATATAACTCAAAATATTTATTATCACCTAGTTTTTGAAATAGAAGTACCATTTTGCATCCTCTACTATGTTGGAAATCCTTATCTAGACACTCTAGAATCTCATATTTTCTCTGCAATGTTTTTGTTGTCACAAGAGTTCTGAAAAAAGATATTTGATTTTAAATCAACGATATCTCACACATCCAAACTTTGATTCCACCCATTTTGTTTTTAAAATTGGGTGATTTTCCAAGAGGAGATTAGATCTACATTTTTCTTAAAGTTTGCACAGAAAACATAAAAAAATTATAGGAGTCACCGTCCACTAGTTGTCATTAGAAACAATTTCTAAAACATAACTGATTTTAAATCAGCGATATGTACCTTATCTGGACTCTGATTTAGTTGATTTTTTATTTTATTATTACTTTGGTATTTTTCGTAAGGAATCTAGATCTATTATTTTTTTCGTAAATATTTCACCAAATGTTTCAGATCTGATCTGCAAACTCACCGCCCAAAAAAAAATCCCTCAAAAAATATGAAAAAAGAAAAATTCTTCCTGCTTGGCCCAAGAAAGTGCTTTGTGGAGGTCATAATATGTGCCTGAAGTTTGTTGAATATTTCTGCAAAAATTTGAAACTGAAATATGCATGAAACCCTCATTCCCATGGTATCGTAACTTGCTCTGATACCACTGATCCAGATTTAAATATGAACCCAACAAACTATAGATATAACCATACATACAGAGATGCAGCAGAAATCATACTTCATTTCATTACTGTAAAATACTGAAATATGCTTACAAACATAAATGGAAATAAACTAGCTAGGGCGATGGTAGCTTATATCTGAGAAGAGATGTGGTGGTTACATGCCCATGAGGAGTCATGGTTTGAACATAAGATGTTGTTCTAATTGATTATGCAATATGGCTTGGGCAACCTTCATAATAGTCTTATTGTTCCTTTCCACTACACAATTCAGTTGAGGGTTGTAAGGTACGATGGTATCCTTATTGATTCCATCTTTCATGCAAAAGTTAATGAGGTCATTTGAAATTAATTATCCACCATTATCAAACCTAAATATTTTGATTCTCTTCAATGTTTTGTTTTCTATTAGTGCCTTGAATTCCTTGAACAAATCAAATGCATGTTCCTTATGCTTCAAGAATAATATACATGTCTTATGGGAGAAGTAATCCACAAATATTATATAGTATAAGTAGCCACCAAGAAATTTCACTAGCATGGATCAACACAGATCAAAGTTCATGAGTTGTAAAATGTCACTAGTCTAGCTCCTGCTAGAAGGAAATGGTCACTTTGAATTATTTCCACTTGCACATCTCGAAGAAAATCCATCATGATTTGTTTGAACCTCAGGAATTTTAGACATCATCTTCATGATCTTAGGCAAGGCTTCATAATGAAGGTGAGTGAATATTTGGTGCCATAAATAACATTGATTATTACTGTCATGAAAAAATGCTTGGATCACTCTTCCATTGACTTTATATAGGCCTTGATTTTCTTTATCCCAAATTGAAGACATCCCTCAAGCGATATTCCATAGTTCAAGTAAGGACTTCCTCTTTATAAAGGCAACCTTCTTTCCTCTGTCCTCTAAGGAAGATATAAACACTAGATTATTTTCAATCCCGAAACATACATATCCTATAGATGTATAGTTTCACCATAATCCAAATGAAATGAAATAGAACCAAATCCCTTCACATGATACATATAATTATCCCTAAGAATGATCTTCAAATATGTCTCTCCCTAAACCAGGTTGGAGAAGAATTTACGATAACCAATGAAGTGTCTAGAAGGACCACTATCTACCAACTAGTTATCAAACAAATCCATAGGATAGGAAGTAGATAAAGGAGAAATAAGAAATTAATCATCTTGAGTAGAAACTATATTATTATCATACCTTGAATTCCTTAATCTCTTTTGATGAAAGTGGCCTTCTTCTCTATCGATGTGAACTTCTCTTCTTCTTCTATTGTTGAATCTATTGTTGTTGCATCCTCAATTGTTGTTGTAGTTACTTTTTTTTCTAAACAATATTTAGAATAGTGACCATGCTTGTGGCAATTGTAGCATTTGATTATTTTCAATATTTTGCTAGAGCCCTTGAATTCTTTACTGTTTTTCTTGAATTTTTTTAATTTTAATTTTATTTATTTTTTTATTTTTTTATGGTTCTCCTTTTCCTTTCTTCTTTTTGTCTTGAGAAAAAAATAAAAAGGGTTCTCCTTCTTCATGCTTTTGAATTCTCCCTCTCAAAATCATATTGGTCTTTTCTTGAGTGGACTTTCCAATGAGTTCATCAAATGAGGGAAAACTACCATTATTGCTAATAGTTGTAATAAATTTCTCCCAAATCAGAGTAAAACCCCCAAGTGTGATGAGTACCAACTTTCTATGATATGTAACTTCTCCTAATGACATATGAATCCATAGTATGTCCCTTCTTCATCTTAATGTCCTTTAGTTGATTCTTCAAGGATAGAATATGATTCAAGTTGTTGACTTCATACATCCCAACCAGATTATCATACATTTCCTTGTACTTCTTCAACTTTGAAATATAAATAATAAAATTATCTTTCAATGAATCAATAATAGTTTTCTTATCTTTGATCTCACCTTTCTTGTACATAGCTTTGATAACAATATAAGCATTCTCCAGACGCTCAGGTACCTTTTCTTCAACATATTCCAAGGCATCATTTTCCTACAACGTCACATGCAACTTGTTTCTCCAAACAAGATAGTTATATGAGTCGTTCATCTTCTCTTCAATCTTGAAGTATGAGGTAGACCTCTTAACCAAGTCAAATACGCTTCCTCAAATCACATTTCTTCAAAGTTGATTGAACTTATTTTCTTGGGCTTGAATTCACCTCAAATCTGATACAATGTTAATTTTCCAGTGTTTTATGCTTGACACAATCACTTATTACAATTATTCTTCAATTAGAAAACCACCATATGATAGCACCACCTAAATAAAGAGGGAGAAAAAAATTATAGATATTTTTTCCAAGATATTATGTTTCTCTTTTGTATTCTTCAAAACTAAAAACATCATATTTAGATGTAAAATACATGTTTCTTGTGAAAACCCAAAAACGGAACTATAGTTTTGAAAAATAAAAATCTGCTATTCAGTGAAATTATTTTGCATAGCTAGGACTTAATGTGATTAATGTAAAATGATCATGAATGCTTCTTGGATTAGCCACTAGCCTAGATGAATGTAAACTCCTCATATATCAAGTTCCTATATGGAAAAAATTATTTTAACATGTTTGCATCTCAATATATTTGAACCCATCACAAGTTAGCATGGAGAGGGACCCATTTAATTATTAATGATAATTAAAATCATAAATATAATTATTA
>APFE031412306.1:3365-19931 GCA_000404065.3 Pinus taeda | reverse complement strand
GATACACTTGGAACTCTTTTGTGAGCATGTTGATGGTTTCATTTAGGAAATGTGTACCACGATCACTCATTAAGATTTTTGGATAGCCAAATTAAGTCAGCACATTGTTGAAAGAAAAACTTCACAGTCGTAGCAGCTGTGCAGTGTTTGACTGACTCTGCTTCCACCCAGCACGTCAGGTACTCCATCATGGTGATGATGTATCGTGCCCCCATTTTTCCCTGGGGTTTGATAGGTTCCACAAAGTCTATTACCGACTTTTTGAAGGGTTACAGCATCATTTGCGGATTCAATGGCATCTTGTCCCTTTATGATGGTTTACCAGTCCTTTGACATATATCACACGCCTTACCGTGTACTTTTGAATCCTGATGAAGGGTTGGCCACCACAACCCTGCGCAGAGAATATTTTGTGGAGTTGCTCATCCTGCATAATCTCCTCCTGGAATGCCCCCATGTGCTTCCATGAGGATCTAACTTCATTCAAATTCAGGTATGTACCTTTGCAATATCTCATCATTTCCCATTTTGTATAGGTGCCCCGTGATGATAGAAAAATCTACCGCATGCACCACCAATTCCTTCTTTTGTTGGATGAAGTATTCCTTCAGCGTAGTCCCTATTGTCAGAAAGTGGATTATATCTTCAAAGTGTCCATCTGTGATGCCCACAATAAAGAGTTGTGCGTTAGGTAATCCTTCCTCCAAACTAGTAGGTTCCTCGCCTGTCTTAATACTCGACAAGTGATCTAGTCCTGCATTTATGTGTCCAGGTTTTACCACGACCTCAAAGTCATATTCTTAGAACAATAAGAGCCATCAACATATGCACCCCCACAATGCAGGTTTATTGACCAAGTACCTTAGTACGGAATGGTCTGTATACATCTTGAAATGTCCTCCTAGAAAATAGTGCCGATATTTTTGGAGCACGTACACCATAGCCAATTCCTTGTGCTCAGTTGTGGAATAGTTCTTTTTGTTTTTGGACAATCTATGACTTGCAAATGCAATAGGGTGATCCAATCCCTCTCTACCCTCTTGTGTGAGCACCACTCCCAACGCTATACATGTTGCATCAACATGGACATGAAACTCCACATCCCATTTTGGGAAGACCAGGATTAGAGCGGAGGCCAATTTCCCCTTTAGGACATCCACACTCTTCATGCAATCATCCTTCCAGTAGAATTTTACATCCTATTTCATTAGTTTATCCACTAGCACGCTGATCTGGGCATAGCTTTTGATGAACTTCCTATTGTACCCTGCGTGTCCCAAGGTAGCATGCAACTGTTTAACACTTCGCAGTGCTTCCAAATTCAAAATTACTACAATATTTGTGAGGTCTACCATTAGTCCCTACATGAACACCACATGTCCCAACAACGGAACCATTTGTTGGCTTATTGGGGCCTAACCTAGGTTCAAAGTTAAGTTAGCCAAACAAATCTTGGTACTATTGGCCCTTTCGGAAATAGTCCGGAGAGCGTGGACTCGGATCTCACCCGAATTAGTATGGGTAGGTGCCAGACCCAAGTTTCCACACATTGGAGATGTCTGAGAAGTTCAACTGGTTCGCGGTTTCACCCTGCGTGTAGGTTTCTTTGTGCACTTACATGTACATTGTAGCATGATATACTGCCTTTGTGAAGACCTACCCAGGGGCTGAATGTCGTGCTATATGTTATTACCTAAGGCCTTACTAGTATTCCAACCTTATTGGGGCCTTACCGAGGTTCAAAGTTAAGTTAGCCAAACAAATCCCGGTACTACTGGCCTTTTCACCAACATTCCACGAAGCGCGGACTAAGGTCTCACCCGAAGTAGTATGGGATGGTGCTAGTTGTACCCTAGAGATGTTTGAGTAGTTCAACTCGTTTGTGGTTTAAACCTGCGTAGAGGTTTCTTCATGCACTTTCCCATACTTCGTTGCCTGATATACTTCCTTTACACAGACCTACCCAAGGGATGAACGTCGCACTCTGCATTATTACCCAAGACCTTAATGGTATTCCAACATTAGTTACTTAGCTTTGCCTACTTGAGTGCTTTAAGTACACTTAACAATATAAACCATTCATACAGGTGCGCGTAGTAAAATAACAATGTATTTGCAAATTATATCAATCATTCAATAACCCAAGAATAGATACACAAAATTAAAACAAAAATTCTCTTTATCAATTCCTTCCTCGGTTACAAACTCGACTTCACCCTACGCACTTAGCTGCAGGGGTCTGCGCACTGAGTTGTCGACTATTAGGCCTCTGCAAACTCAAGTACAAAGCCTTCTCCTACTCTATGACCCAAACACACACTTCAACTTGTGAATTAATTGCTTGGACCTTTTCCTACTTCTTTCTTTTCTCTTTTAGTTTACACTTAGAGTTTCGCTTTATTTATACAATCCCATGGTCTCAGACCATGTGTAGGTGTACCCAGCTGACATTACATTAAAAAACTAGGGTGGACAACCCTATGACTCTATCATAAATTCATGCCCCGCGCCCGCAATTCGTGGAGCTTTACAACAAGATTTGGTCAAAACATGGGCTTTGTGCCCCAAAACATGCCTTCAGGGGATTCTATGCACAATAGGGCCCCAGCACAAACATTGTGAATCATCCTCAATTCACTCTATCAGTGGGGCGTTCTTTGCATGGAGTCCCTCCGACTGTTTTCGAACTGCGTGGAGGTCAGAAGCGCACTGAGCTATTGCTTGCTAGAATTGCTGCATACATTGTTCTGAGACCTCTGTGTCGAGAGCTCTTTTCTGCATTAACGTGTGCATCCACTGCATGTATATGAGATTGCCTTTGATGTTTGTTGTGATGGTGAAGGCCTTGTTGATCTAAGGCTAGACGTGTGCTTTTAGGACTACTTCCTTATGTCATGTGATGTCCACCTGTTCCTTTAGTGCTTTAGATTGCTGCATCCGCGTGAGCCTCTAGGTGAGGACCACCGCCTATGCAATTCCTCAAACAATGTCATATTGTTGTTGGAGTTCTTACGCCTTTGTCTCTAAGCGCTGGATGTTGCGGTCCTCCTGCAGAGTTGTGAGGACCCCAAGTTATTCTTCCAACATGTTGGTGCAGTCTCGCACTGCACCTCCAATTTCCTCCAATCCCATTGTGATAGCACTAGCACGTTGTTCTCTAACTTTCAGGGGAGTGGATGGCTATGCCTTTAACCACAGCTTGGTGATCTGAAGATTCAACTCTAGCTGAACCTTTGTCATTTCCTCCCTACCCTTGCAGACCCCTGCTACTAACTTGTGGATCTGTGCCTCCATTGGTATATCTGCTGGGATGGCCCTCATGTGGACGCTTTGGAAAGCGTCATCTATCACCTGTACCAACTGTTGATTTTGTGACAACAATTCATCACACTACAAGATTAGTTGTTCGATATCTGTTTTCTGTTCACTGAGGACTTGGAATGCACAACTCTCCGTAGCTCACAGCTCTGCAGTTATCCCATCTTGCAACACATATAATGTCTCTTGTAGGAGGGCAACTAGATTCACACCAAGACCTTTCAAAGCGCTAACTAAAGGCCTGTCAGAATCATTTGATGTGACTAGTGCCCCTTCTGACAACACTCTTGTGTTTGTCATTCACGTGCACAACATGTGTTCTATTGTCGTGGATCCGACTGCGCGGTTGGTCGAAAGGGTACCAACTTGAGGCAGGCAGACCTGTAATTCATGCAACTATGCTCTGATGGCCCCCAACGCAATCTCGTTCTCCTACATGAAATCTTGGAGAGCCTCATTGGTGACATCACGCACCATCTCACTAATGTCATGTAGATCACCCTCGGTTAGGGTGATCACGTCAATGAAGAATTTCGAGGCCTTGACCTTCTTCCATGGCACTGCCCGCTCTGTTGGGTGTTGGTGCTTCAGTTGTGTTTTTGTGGTTTGTGGGTCTATGTCTCCTTCTGTTTTTGCTTCCTCTACTTCCTGCCCTTGCAAAGGCATTCTTTGGCCCTCGCCCTCCTTCATGACTGCTTCATGTGTTGCTACTATTGTTGTGCCCTTTTCCTGCTCATCTATTTTTTCTGCCACGTCCCACGCTGCCCACACTTCTACTGTTGTTGTTTCCTTCCTTTGTTTTTCAGCCAAATATGTGATGTGCAGCTTGGCCTCATCTTTCTTCTTTTACATTGTCAACCTCTCAATTTCTGCAATGTCTAGAGTATTCCATTCCGGTGGCCATGCCTCCAGGACATTGAAAATGTCGTCATCAGTGGCTACAAAGGGTAGCTTTGTCCACTATTAGTTAGGTCCTTACATGCCTTTATATATATGTTATGCATGCCTGCCTTAAATTCTGCAAAACTTTGCAGATTGTTGTAAGTCATGGGTGACAATCATGGCTTATGTTTGATCAACATTCTGAGGTTCATCTCCATGAACACCAAGAAGATCTTGCTATAGCATATCCTTTTAGCATCCTTCATGGCCCAGAGCAAAGCATACTTTGTGGGCTCCGACAAATCTCTATCAATTATGGGGAATTGACAATCCTTTGGCAATTCCCCATCTATGAGCACATTGGATAGCAACAACTTTGCATAGTGGAATGTTTTTCCTTATTCCTAGGCTTTGCGGAAATTCTCTAAAAATTTCATGCAAAGGAATTCAGACAAGTTAAACTAGACCCCCTCTATGCACTGCTCGGCCAATGCGACCACCGACGTAGTTACCTCATCTGTGTGGCACTTGTGCATAACTTTTCCTACCAATATTTGGGTTACCATGTGTACTACTTTGTCCTTGATGCTCGAGATGGCGTAATCCCTCTTCTTATTTTCTAGCTTGTACTTTTTCTTCATGGCCTTCACGATGGCCAAATCACTGCCCTTCCCTTTAGATATGGCCACGGGGTCGTCTCCTTTGTATGGAAGCTCGGAGACGTGATGAATCAAGTCTACCATGATGAGGATGGGCTCCTCCAACCATAAAAACTGATCATGCACCAGGCAAAGTAGATTCTTGATGACGAAATGGTCATTGGGGCATAGTTGAAATGTGACACCCAGAGCAGGTTCAATAGCCCAACCTTTTCCACTCTACACAACCACTTCTGCGGCTCTAATGTTGTCACCCCCCCCCCCCCCCCCACCCCCCGTATTGTTCTACTTCATGAGGTTTTTGGTCTCAAGGTGAGGGAAGTTCACATGGTCAGTGAAGTCCCAATATTCAAATTTCAGGCTCATCATGTGACCCAGGTGTGTGCCTTCAACCATAATTCCATTTGGCATGCACGGTGATTTCGACATTTCTTCCACAATCTCGACACCTTCTACAACATCCCCCATAGTTAGGGCCTACATGGTCTCCTCGGTGGTCACTTCTACTATCTCCATACCATCCTTAGTTGTTGCCATTGTATATGTATAACAATCTATCACTCGTGAATTCAGGGGCTTAATCAACGCTCGGCTCATGAAAGTGAGGGTTATGCTCGACCGCTTAGATCGCAAATGACCAAGTGTTGTTTGCTGGGTAGCCTTTTTTATTTTATAGCACTTTTGGAATTTGAATGCAACCATTCCCTGCAAATCTGGTTCATTAATGCTCCCTTGGCGGTAGATGTTCCCAGATTTTTCGCATAAATCGCATCTTAAATGCCTACTGCTCGTTCGATTTGGCCTCAAGTCAAGTATCCCATCATGAGTAGTGACTTCAATGGTCACTTTCTAGCCAACCCGCATGGTAGCATAGCCCCCCCATGCATGGTCGTGGACCTTGAGACCCTTTGCTTCTGCGCAAATCTCTAATATCGTGCAACTCCCAGGAAGAATATTTTATAGTCTCACACTCGCTTTCAACTACCTAGAGCACTAAGACTATCCTTCTCTTGGCTAGTCAGGTGGTCGCACCACCCATGAAAGGTTTCATCCAATCATTCATCTTGTTTCCTAGAGAATCTCTAGCTTTTACTATTATGGTCAGCATCACGTACTTTATTACTTGAAACTCGCTACACTGGTCATTATGCTTACCAATATGCGGTCCAAGCCAAGGCATCAGACTCATCAATTCATGGAAATAGGCCTTAACCCTATCATTGTGATCGCATGCACCATGCCTTACCATTTTGGTCTTTTTTCTTAAAAAATATTTCTTTATTTCGTCCTCCATCTTATTGACTTTTGTGTCCATCAAAGCACTTTTCTTCCTTAACCTTACCCTTTCTTCTTCAAGTTTGTGGAGTCTAAGGTTTCCCTATTAGATTTCTTCCTCAAGTCCCATGATTTCTATTTCATGCGGCTGTGTGATATCTTCATTCTGGGCTTTGCAAACCCTTGCATCTACTGGTGTTGCCATGCGTGGACTAGGCTTTGCATGCTCCATAGGGATTACAACATTCACTTCATACTTCAGCTTTGGAAGTGCCCACATGGTCAGGTTTTTTCACACGGTCCTATAAGCTGAGCCAACTGCTAGTACGCACAGGTCCGAGTCAGTTCGTTTCACAAGGTGGATCATGTTCAATGCTTCACGTATTTTATCAAAATCTTCTTTGTGAATATGCTTCTTTGTAATTGGTCTTACCATACTTCCTAGTCCCAACCGGAGGGGTCGTTCACACCATTGTCTTTCCCGCTCCTGCTCGTCAGTCATGTTTCTTATCGTGAGGATGGTGTACGTTCGTGAAGGTTGCGCACCATACTCCTATACCCATCTGGAAAGGTGCGGGCGCACACTATTTCATCCGTCATACTCAACTTTCATCCACATCTAAGGCTTTCCAAACTGCATGTGCATCATCCTTCTACATTTGCACCAGTCCTTAAAACTTATTTGATGCATACCCCACCATCTTTTGGGCATATCACAGAGTACCCATTTCAGAGCATCGAAATGTTGTTGTTCGAGTACATCTCTTTCAAATTTATTCAAGAAATCATCCACCTCGCTCAACCCATCATACATAGGGAGATCTCTTACATCTATTTCCATGCAGTGCAACAACCTTGTCATCATGTTATAGTTGAGCGTGGTTACCTCGTGTAACTAGTTCTTCCATCGTTCTATTTCCTCATCCCAATCTGAGGTGTAGGAGCTTTTGCGCTGCCACGAGAGTCTGCCATCTGTTGTTGGATTTACCCAGTCCTGCTTCCACACAGTTTTCTTGTAGATATAATCTAGATCATTGTTGTTATCGTAGTCGTGCACTAGCTTTGTGTAGCATGATCCTTCTTCCACAGGGTCTAAAGGTACCACTACGCGCAGTGAATTTTTCTCAAAAATCATATTGCACTTCTTTAGATTTATCACTCCATTCATGTTAGTGGCCCAATCTATTCCCAGTAGCATGGGATAGGGATTGTTGTCATCAACAATCTCTATTGCTTCGAAATCTACTATCGCGCTCGCACCTTCGATGTCTGCCATTATTCCCTGTAATCTTCCCATAGGTAGGATCTTTTGTTGGTTCACCATTCACAATTGGATATGAGACCATTGCAGTGTACACCTACCCGTGTGCTCCCACGTCTACTTTGGCAAGAAGTTCGCGTGTGATCCTAGATCCAAAATCACTTGATCCATTTCATATTCCCCGATCTGCATGGTCAATCTCATCTCTCTTCCTCTTCGCGTTGTGTGCTTCCTGATCTTTGGGACTATGCACAGTTCTCCTGGCATGGTTCTATCACATCTAGTGATGAGTTCTTGTAGCCCCTTCATAGCTTTGTTATCGTGCAGAAACTTCATGCATGTCTGCAAAAATGTAGTGAGCATTGATGGGTCCATTTCTAGTTCTAGTTTGTCTTTACTTCCTAAAGTGGAGGCATCCGCGAAGCTATTCTTAGCTTCCATGAATGTCTCCTTAGCATGCTCTAAATCAAATTTGGTTTCCTTTGTTGGAGCCTTGCGAACCCATGCACTCTCTTCGGGCTGCCTGCCTTTGTCATCTCCTCTCATGATACCACTTCGGCACACGATATTTACGTTTGGGACTTCCTCATGCAGCTCAGACCTCATCATTTGCAGGTAGTAAGTTGGGGGAGGTTGGAGTGCTCCTTTATCGCACAACCTTGCTATCAACATGGGACAATTCTTCATCTCATGATCAAAGTAGGTACAATATAAGCATGATGGTGTTGTTGGATTTGTACAATTGCAGGCGTAATGCCCTGGCCCTCCGCAATTGTAACATATTAGTTGTTTGTAACCACTTCCTGGTCCCATTCCAGCTCAACCTTGTCCCCACCCATGAAATCTAGTGCACGCCATCCTTTCATTTTGATCAAGGGCCTGTGTTTTAGTTTGAACTCTGTAGATAGGAATTTGATCCATCATCAATTCATAACTTCTATAGGTGCGCTCGTTGCGGCCTACTGACCTGCAGAAATCACAGAACAACTGCTTGGAATTTTGCATATACTTCTGTAATAGATGGAAGTTATATGTAGCATGCTTCCCTCCTCTCTGACAAATTGCACACCATAAGGCAGATGCTACACTTAGTCATGCTTGTGTCTCCAGTCTCAATGGCAATGGTCCTCCCCCTGCTAGGTAGTTTGCGAAGAATCAAAAATGGCCCTTGTCATGTCCCTAGCCTTTCCACTTTACGCACCATACCTCCTTGTGCACTTCTAGGTGAGCCATCATGTCTTGTTTCAAACTTTACATCTCAAGGCACAAGTTTTTCAACTGTGCGTGGATCTATTGAACTACTAGGTTAGGATCTTGTATCAGGGTCTCGTGCAGTCTCATCGTGATCTCGAAGGCCTCAGCCTGAGTGGTTTGCTTCTGCTATGACAACACGTTCCTTAGAAGTGGTGTTAACGATGCTACAACCCATGCACGGTGTTTCCCATCTACCAAGGTCATATTCGCTTAACAAATTGTACACTTACGTGTCTAATCCAGCTCTGACGGGTTCTCGCATGGAAGCATCACGATTTCCTTAGATTTAATAATCAAATATGTCTCTCTTTTTGGCCTACTAAATTCCTTGTTTAGCACAACTTGGATATCTGCAATCCCTACGTTGGGATTGTCATTGGAATGCTTAATATACCAAGTTAGTGTACGATCCTACAAAGCACTTACGAATGTTTCTTTCTTTATATTTTCATCCATGACTTCCTGTGCTTCCCATATAACCCTTACCATGAACCAAAACTCATCCAGACCTTCATTCACTACTCCTTTGAACACCAACATCTTTATCGCCCTTGCCATATTGAACTGTGGTGTTGGTAGAAGTGGTGTGGGTGAAGATGGTGAAACTAGTGGTGGTGTAGGTGGGAGTGGTATGTGTGGAATTCACTACTTTATCAAACATATCGCACTTCTTGGTGAAAATTTCACGAGCTCTTCCTTGCTTTCTCGTGGAAGTTAAATCAAGCGGCTAGTTTCTAGTTCTGCACTACCTTCATTTCTATAGATCCTCCCACTTCACGTAGCCCCAAACATCAATTTATTCACATAACCCGCTTTTCACATAATAACATTTTAATGCAATTGTTCAAAGATTTCATGTACTTTCCTTGTAGTCCTTTGAAGAAGCATCATTCTACCTCGCTATAGCTAACTGAAGTATCTATCAGAAACTCAGTGATAAATCCTCCTATAATTCGATTGAGCGAGTGATCCACAACACATGAAATCTTATATTCTGATGCTTTTAGTCTGTGCACCAATTCCGGAGACCACACAATAGGTTTATCGAGCCTACACCTTCTTTGATTGTCTACTAGCTTCGAGATTCACTCGTACAACTCAGAGGGGAAGGACATAAAGAAAATTTCATGGATTTTCGTATATAAGTAGCAATCTAACCACTCTTCCTTTGATAATCGCAGATTCTTATTTTCATGTGCCATGAACTCCTGAATCTTTCTGTACAACCACTCTTCAAGATATTTCTTTGTCAGATTCGAGTCATATGACATCAGACATCTCTATGCAAATCCTGTTCCTGGCAACAAAACCATTTGTTGGCTGATTGGGGCCTAACCCTGGTTTAGAGATAAGTTAGCCAAACAAATCCCTGTACTACTAGGCCTTTCAACAATAGTCCGCAAAGCACGGAATGAGGTCTCACTTGAAGTAGTATCGGAGGGTGCTAGAACCAGGTTTCGACACCCTCGAGATGTCTAAGGATTTCAACTGGTTTGCGGTTTGACCCTGCACGTAAGTTTCTTCGCGCACTTTCTCATACTTCGCAGCCCCACGTAGGCCTACCCACACGTTGAACGTCTTGCTCTTTATTATTACCCAAGACCTTACTGGTATTCCAACATTAGTTAATTAGCTTCTCCTACTTGAGTGCTTTACGCATACTTTACAATATAAACCATTCATGTAGGTGCACATAGTAAAATAACAGTATATTTGCAAATTATATCAATCATTCATTAACCCAAGATGAGATACACATAATTATAACAAAACTTCTCTTTGTTAATTCCTTCCTCAGTTGTAGACTCCACTTCACCCTGCACACTCAGCTGTAGGGGTCCGCGCACTCAGCTGCAAACTATTTAGCCTCTGCACACTCACCTGCAAAGCCTTCTCCTACTCTACGACCCAAAGACACACTTCAACTTGCGACTTAATCACTTATACTTTTGCCTACTTCTTTTTCTCCCTTTTTACACTTAGAGACTTGCTCTATTTATACAATCCCATGGTCCACAAACCATGGGTAGGTCTATCGCGCTCACACTACATTACAAAACTAGGGCGGACAACCCTCTCACTCTATCATAGTTTCGTGCCTCGCGGCTGCAATTCACAGAGCTTTACAATAAGATTCAGTCAAAACTTGGGCTTTGAGTGCCAAAACATGCCTTGGGGGGATTCCGTGCCTAACAATGACCATTCATGAAAATTATCTTTTCTGATAGAGCTAATCCAATGATAGATATCAATGAATGAATTTTAAATTTGTGTACTATATAAAAAATATACTTTGTGGCCAATATACTATAAGAAATTGCACTTCTAATGGTAATGTTTGAAAAAAATACACTCTCGTATATTAAAACAAAGTCATTATTGGGGAGCGGTTGTATATAGGGGAGGGTATATTTGGGAGAGGAAGTATATGGAGGAGGGAGTGTTTAAGGGAGGGTGTATATGGGGTAGGGGTCAATGGTTGACAAGGAGTCGACGTCATTATACCATTCAACTCAGGTAGGGGAGAGTGTTTAACAAAGAAACACAATAATATATTGAAATGCAGTTACATATTGAAACCACATGCATTAATAACTGGGAGAGAGAGCTAAGTAGTATGGAAGTGTGGTACAATTGGAGGTGTTATATGTTGGACAACATGGAGGTGAGGCATACATGCCCACATTATTAGCAGTATACAAGGTGTATTGGGGTTTAGGGAGGAGGCACTATGGAGTGTTCAACAAAACGTATATGGGAGAAATCGGATGGACTGAAGTCATGAGGAGTGGATTGCAGTATGGAGAAGGAGGTATAGTGTGAGGTTGTATGGTGCATTTGGGGATTATAATGACAATCATAGTCAATGC
This sequence comes from Pinus taeda, assembly GCA_000404065.3. Lineage (NCBI taxonomy): Eukaryota > Viridiplantae > Streptophyta > Pinopsida > Pinales > Pinaceae > Pinus > Pinus taeda. Next base: position 8,412 of record APFE031412306.1, on the reverse strand, counting down.
AACAATAGATGGTATATGTTGGTAGAGGATTGTGGTATGAAAGGTGGGTGGGCCAAAAGGTGGAGTTGTCGAGGGGCTCGAAGCAATGTCTCAAAGCCATGGAGAGAGAGACACACTTTGTCACTGTTCAAAACCCAAGCATAAATCAAGGTTCAAAACTCACTTTAAATATCAAATATTCTACACAAGACTTACTCCATAAAAAACATGAAGACAATGCTCGAGCTTCAATGCTCACACCATTGTGGCTTCAAATCTCACACCGCTCTAGCTTCAATGCTTCTTTTCACAAAAAAAAAATGAAACAGTGCTCAAGCTTACATACTATTCAAAACCGAGGAGAGCGCTTGGGCACACAGAGAAAAATATACAAGTGGGCATTAGGAAATGCACAAGTGATTTTTTTTATCAAAGGAGATAGGTAGAGTACAAAGAATAATGGAAATCAATGATAGGAGCTACATCACAACAACTTATCTTGGGAGCTCACTCTCATACCATGTGAGGCAAAGAGGTAACTCCTCAAATGAATTGTGATTTTGCACTAAGGCTCATCATAGATATATACATGGAGGGAGAAACTGTTGAGTTTCATCTCCAAGTGTCTCTTCATATTCGAGCTCTCCTTATTTTCTATTTACACTATTTTACATATGCACACCCAATCCCAATGATTAGGTGTCAAGAATTATCCATGGGAACTTATCCCTAAATAGATGGGTCTAAATTTAAGGCTTCTACATTTTTGGGAGAATAACTTGTTTTTCTTCAGAATTATTGGGGAATCTTTCCCAAATTTGGCTTCTCCATTTTTGGTGGGATGACTTGATTTTGTTTAGGATTATTAGGGAATTTTCCCCAACTTCCATGTTTTAATGGGTTTTTTCCAACTTATCTATGCTAACTTATAATATTAATTTTTTGTTTCAAATATATTTATATAATTTAATTATATTTTGAAAGAAATTCCATTAAATATTTCACTAGTCTTCATTATTAATCAAATAATAATTTATTTTAAAGTAAAAGGTTCATTGCCTTATGCAAATTCATTTTTAAATTAAATAAATTAGGTAATTTTTTGTAAATTTAATTATAAATTATAAATTTATTTGAATATTTAATTTCAGTATAATTAACCAAAAATTATCATAATTTTATTTTAATATGACTAGCCTAGATCCATCTTAATGTCTCATCTACCTAAGAGAGGGATCAAATCTCATTTCACTTTAAAATAGTTTTATATCTAAAGATATTTGATCACTCTCTCCTCTTGGTAGATCCAACATTAAGATGGATCTACACTAGTTGTATCTATGTGTCTCTTTCTTATTCCCTCACTCTATATTACCCCCAAACATACACACTCCCTCTACATATCTATCTTTCTCTCCCTCCCTCTTCCTCTCACACTCTATCTATTCCCCTTCTCTCTCTCTCTTCACTACTACTCTCCTATATCCCTCACTCACTCTCCATATCCCCTTTGCCACTCCCTATATCTAGCCACCTTTCTCACTCTATGTAATTTTTCTTCCCTCCCTCTCTCCCCCCTCCAACTCCGTATCTCTCTCCCTCTCTTTCTTTCCTTCTCTATCTCCCTCCCTATCTCCTCCTCTCTCTCCCCTCCATCTATGTGTCTCGCTCTCCTCTTCTCTCTCTTCCCTCTCCTATCTGGCTCTCTCTCTCCATTTCTCCATTGTCACTTCCTCTCTCTCTCCACCTCTATCTCTTTGTCTTTGTTCTTTCCCGTGTCTCTCCCCATGTAGTTCCATCTATATTTCTCTCCCTTTCTATTTCTCTCTTCCTTCCTCTCTCTTCATCTCTCTCACCATTACTCTCTCCCCCCCATCTCTCTCTACCCTCAAGCTTTGTGAGTATCCCTCCCTTGTTAAATTTGATCCCATTGTATTATGTGTAAGAAAGTATGTAAATTAAATAAACTGAATTGGTTGTAAAATATTGAACTTCTATTTTGGATCAATGATGTAAAAAAAATATACAATAATGAAAAACTTAAAATAATCATGCACTATATTTCCTCTATTATTCTTTGTCACTTTTCTTGCTCTCATCACTTGGGTTGTTAGTTAAAATGGATAATGGATATATGCTCTTGTTAATAATATTATTTATGTTATATCAATTTCAAGTATAAACCTATGCTCAATTTTAATTTTATTAAAATTTTGATTTAATTGATATGGTAATATTTTTAGTATTAGTGAGGATAAAAGTTTTAGATATATCTCAAAAGTAATTATAAAATTTTTACTTTATATTTAATTAAAAAAATGTTTATAAAATGAAATGAAAATGAAATATTGATGATTTTTTTTTTTATTGTTAAATAAATGAAGCTTTGTGGTCATGATGTATTGATAAGATATGGTATTGGCCCATGGTATTATCACAAATCATATTTACGAGTTAATAAGCCTGTGAATATTGTTATAAAATATTTTTATTGTTAAATAACTTGATTTTTAGGCACTTGGTATTGATAAGAAATGGTATTGGCCAGTCGTATTATAACAAATCCTATTAACGAGTTCATAATATCAACGACAAAATATCCATCTTTAAGAAAGTTAGCATATATTTTGATGCTGAAATAAGTTATGTTTTTTGGGGATAAGTTATTGATAAGCCATGGTAGCCATGGTATTGGCTTAATTACAAGTTAATAATATCCATGGTAAAGTGAAGGTGAATATCCATCTTTAAAAATCTTGTGATAATGTTATCAATATCTTGACTAACCTAGGTTTTTTTTGGCATGTGTTATTGATAACCATGCTATTGTAACAAACTATATTTACAATTTAATAATATCACCCGTAAAGTGGGAGTGAATATCCATGGTTAAGAATGTTGTTATATTGTTATAAAATATGAAATAGGTTATGGTTTTTGTGCATGTGGTATTGATAGACATTGCTATTGGCCCATGGTATTGTAACAAATATATTTCCAAGTTATTAATAAAATAAAAATATAACAAATTGAATTTTATTATTTTTATTTCTTTAACTTACTTAACATATAAATGTTTACACTCACCCTCCATGTCATTTTTAACTTTTTATTATTTTATGAATAAACATTTTAAAATTGTTTAGGACACTAAGTTAACCTACACATCTACATCAATTAATATAAATTATTATATTTTTTTAATTTAAAAAATTCAAGGTCTTTCAATTTAAATATATCTTATTAAATTATTAATTTATATTATATTTACTTACATTATGGCTACACGTCTCCCCCATGTGGTTTGTACATACCCTCTAGACTCATTTATTACTACAATTATGAAATGCACTCAATTGACTAAATCTCGACACTCTATTCAAAGATATTTAATCTAGAAACAATGCAACTATCCCCAAAAATCCCTAAAACAATTCATTTTAAATAACATATAACATATAATTAATGGTATTATTTAATAGTTGGGTTGGGAATTTAATGTCCGAGGTTTATATATTATATTGATCACTTGATCTTGCTCTTTATGGTGGTCCTCATGATGAACCTAAATCTAGGTTGGACCTAAATCTAGGTTGGAAAGGGGTAAACCCTTTGCTCTATATGTGATTTCTAGGGAAAATGTGAGCATTATAACGTATAACTCTATTTCACTGAATCCAAATTGGATGATTATTTTAATAGAAAATTGGTTAGTTTTATTTTTCTTCATAATGTAAACAAACAAGTTATATAATTGTTATTGTTTTTCCTCTAAATATGGCGAGGGAAAACAAAAAAACTTCCATTTTATATCCATAAAAGAGCTATAATATGACTTTTAGTAATTGGCATTCCTTGTATTTAATGACAATTAATATGAAATCTTTAAAATTCATAATATGCCAAGAACTAAAGCCATATACAATACAAGAATATAGAAAATAACCCATAAGTCACTCAAGCACCATCAAATACTCATTTTATCATTTTAAGGAAGGAATGAGTAGAGAAAACATGGTTGGCAAGAAAAACAACATTGAAAGTATCAAATAAAACTATATCTATTTGTATTTATATTTTGTTAAAATATTCTTATTGGTTTACAAGAATTACCCTTTATTGTTATTTGTTTTTTTAAATACTTTATAATCTTATTTATTACCCATCAACTACTAGGTGTACCTATTCCATGTTTAAGAACAAATTACATTTATTATTTTGTTAATATCTCCCTAAACAGGAGTATCTACATTAAAAAATAAGAGGCTTTACCTAATTTATCGGGAGGTTGTTTGCAATAACAACTCAATATCATCATCCACATTATGTGGTTTTAAATTATTTATAATAATATTCTAAAAAAATCTTTTAAAAAATCACTCCAACACCTATAGAACTAAATACTCAATATAATATTAATTAAATATTAATTTTTGGATAGCCGGAAATACCCAAAAGTATCAAATTTCAGATGTTATTTGGATCCTCATTCCCATCTAGAACCAAAGGGGTCTCCACTTGCACACTATAAAAAGAGTTGCACCTATGGACTATTCTTAAGATTCAGTTCTGTAGCAAGTAATTTCTGTGTAATAGAGACAGAGATTAAGCCTTGCCTATAGCAAGTAATTTTCGTGTAATAGAGACATAGATTAAGCCTTGCATGATATATACAGATTAATAATGGCCATCACTGTACAATGTCATCCATTTTAGGCTGGAACCACTATGATTCTCTGTTGCTTAAATGAGATGCAACTTGAATACGAGTTCATGGTGGTCACTGACAAGAAAAGGAAATATCTTGATCTCAATGTGAGTAGAAACATAGTTATTTTCATATCATCTCTCTCACTTCAAGCTGCGACTATTCACAATAACCATTATGTTGCTTAACTTTTGTGCAGCAACCATCTGGGCAAGTACCCATTGTGGTTGAAGATGGGCATGTCACCTTACTAGGTAAGTCACTAGTATGGCCCTGCATCACCAAGTTTAAGTTTATTTAAATTATCATCTCATGTAAGTTTATTTTTATTTTATTATTATTTAATTTAAGTTTAAGTTT
>APFE031412292.1:146667-159260 GCA_000404065.3 Pinus taeda | reverse complement strand
ACTGAAATGAAACCAATTCTTAAGAGAAAACAAAATGCATCAAAAAGTGAACTAATGGCAATGGCCCAGTATCCTTGCTGCTTGAAAATGAAAAGAAAGAAAAAACTTGAAAAACAACTCAAACTTAAAGTAAAACAACTAACTCACACTACTTGAGCTTTTTAGATCCTTTGCCCCTTAGCTCAATCTACCTTGGGGAAGTACTCATGGGCATAACAAGCAATGTGATATTTAACTGTTCAAGAAAGTAAATTGCATAAGGAAACTAATCACACCACTTGAATACTTCAAATCCTTTACCCCTCAGCTCAATCTACCTTGGGGAAGTAATCATGAACATAACAAGCAATATGATAACTAAATGTAAAAAGAAATTAATCACACTACTTAGACTCTTTTAGTTCTTTACCATTCAGCTCAATCTACTTTATGGAAAACAACTATGAGTAAGTGATATGACACTTAAATCACAATACAGTTAGTGATCTTCTGATCTCCTACTGATATAGTCATTTGACCACAGAAAGAAATCATAAAATTGTTAAGCAGTATGACATCTAATTAGCAGAAAAAGAAATAAACAAATAACAACTTGAAAAGGACAATGCTGAATGTAAATTGCAGAAAATAAAGGTTAGCAGGAAGGACAAGATGATCACATATGCCAAAAGTTATTAAAGAAAATAAAAGATTGCCCGGGCTGCCTAAGAGAACCTGCAGAAAGCACTGATCAGTTTACAAAGATAAAGATATGGACAACAGAAACATAAAGCAACATATTATGTACAAGCTTAACAATAAAACAAAAGCATAATGAAACTAAACAAATACTTTACAGGGCTTCAGCGTGCAGGGGCCCTCTGCCACTTCAGCCAATCAAATGATCACAAAACTATCTTCAGAAAGGTCTACTCATGTATTCAAATTAGCAACATATAAAACAATGGGGTGATATAACCAGCAGCGTGCGGAAATTACATAACGGTTCAGAAATTCTATGCATCCAAAAAGTCTCTTTACAGCATTTGACAACGCGTTATTTATAATGTAAAAGTTCTATAGTTAACTAATCAACTACTTATGCTATTAACTGCGTGCCATAGACACGTAGATCTCTAGATCCGAGATCTAGTGTAACTGTCATTATGCTTCTTAAATCTTGGAGTGGTTGGCTGTTAGATTCATTGTTCAAGAATGATCCTCAGGTGTGCTGGAGCCTCCGTGAGCTGGGAACTAGGCCACGTATCATTCACGTGCCCAAAACAGTGACGTGCCACCGCTGGAATCTTTGGTTGGCCACGTCTTTGACTTTGGTTGACCGCGGTCTCTAATGTGTGATTTTGCCGGTTTGAAGGGACACGATCCATGTACATGCCATCTAGAGCTTGCGCATATAGCCCATTCCTTCAGAAGACACCTGGAGCACAGATTTTAACAAAATAGCCGCAGAATCCTATGTTGGCTGCAGAAACCTGTGCTGGCTGCGGAAACTAACAAGACTAAACCAAACAACAAACATCAGTATAGTTAGAAAACCATATAAATAGTCCTTTTTAAACTATAATGCAATGATTCAACCACTGGATGAGTGAAGTAAGTGGAGTATGAGGGTTAAGAGGGTGTGTAGGAAGGTGCAAGGTTGAGTCTCAACAGCAAGCCCAGAACATTACATATGATTAGATGAATAAAGCAACGTTGGTTACTTCTTTGTAGGAACACGCGCTAATGTGGTACATTAAGTACTGCACTGATAACCCAACCAGTGCATTGGTAGACATCCAGACTGCACTAAATAAGGAATTTAGTAGGCCCAAATTTGAAGTGCAATCAATCATTGGATTCAAGGAGATCATGATGAAACCTGGTGAGACACCCTAGGAGCTGGATCAGAGATTGAAGTACAAGATCTGCAAAGCTAACATGAATCTTATGGATGGGAAGCAATGCAAATGGTTTGTGGCTTCGCTCTTGTCTCACTAGAGGGGTTGCTTATGGAGTAGAACCGCAACCGGAATGGGTGCATCTGTCACACTTTAGATGTAATACTTGGAGACAGAGCTTCGCCATGGCATGGAAAAAAGAGATATTTTGAGATAGGGATTCTTGATGACATTCAACTTTGAAGATGGATTTGAGTGCATTGAAAGCAGTTATCTTTGGAATCCTGCAGGATCCCTTGGATTTGATTCAACCAAATTGGACCACCCAGCTGCTCCATGCACTGGAGTGCTATAATGTGACTACCGAAGAATAAGAGTAGGATCCAAGGAACATTAGTATCCCAGAGACAGAAGGTCACCGCGAAGTTGAGGGGTTGCAGACCGAGAATCCAGGTATTGCTGCACCGCTGAAAACTTGACAAGTGAACATTGGGACAGAGGTGGAGCCGAAGTTTGTGAAGATAGGGGACTACTGGGATGATGCTACAGTGGATAAGGTCATTGATTTGCTCCGTGACTACCAGGATTTGTTCCCTACAAAGTTTTCAGACCCTGAAAGGGATAATAGGAGATTTAAGAGTAATGAAGACAACCTTGAAACCAGACGCCAAGCTTGTGAAGTAGCAACCATATCACCTTAATCCTAAGTATAAGGAAAAGGTTCGCTTGGAGTTGGACAAAATGTTGGCAGTAGGTGTCATTGAACTAGTGGAGGAGTCTAACTGGGTAAGTCCTATGGTCATTTAGGAAAAGAAGTAGAAGGATGAGATAAGGATCTACGTAGATCTCAAGAAGCTGAATGATGCTTGTGTGCATGATCCTTTTCCAACGCCATTTACGAATGAGGTATTGAATAATGTTGGCGGACAGGAAGCATATTTGTTTACTGATGGGTTCTCAGGGTACCATTAGAATAAGATCACACTAAAAGACAGGAGTAAGATTACCTTCGCAACCGAGCAGGGATGCTTTCAGTATACTGTAATGTTGTTTGGATTGAAGAATGCGTCGACAATCTTTTCGTGTGTAGTCATTGCGGCGTTCAAAGAGTTCATTCACAAGTTTTTGGAGGTATACTTTGATGATTGGACGATGTTTAGGCTAGTAAAGCGCCATGTAGCTAGCTTGCACTTGATGATGGATACGTGCCAGAGGTATCATGCTAAACTTGAAGAAGTGTTTATTTTGCGTCCCTTTTGGAATCTTGTTGGTCATGTAGTGTGCAGATAAGGATTAATGGTGGATCCAGCTAAGATCATGGTTATAATTAATTTGGAGGCACCAAGAAGTGTTAAACAACAGCGTGCAACATTGGGTCATACTGGTTATTATTGAAAATTCATCAAGAGTTATGCTCAAATTACTACGCCGATGGAAAAACTTTTGAGAAAGGACGCTACATTTTGTTGGAATGAGGAATGTTAGCAGAGACTTGATGTGTTAAAAGAAAAGATGGTCACTGCACTGATCCTAGTCTTCCCGGATTGGAAGAATGAATTTCATGTGCATGTGGATGTGTCATGTACTGCACTGGGAGAAGTACTGACATAGGTCGGTGAAGGAGAATTGGATCACCCGATAGAATTTGCAAGCAAGAAGCTGTCGAGGGTTGAAAAGAACTATTCGACGATAGAGTGCGAAGGGTTGGTATGGTGTACGCGCTCTAGAAGTTTAGACATTACTTGCTAGGTGACACTTTAAGATGTACACATAAAATTCCGCATTAAAGTACCTGGTCAACAAGCCTGTGTTGGGGGGGAAAATATGCAGATGGTTACTGTTGTTTCAGGAGTATGATTTCAAAGTCATTGTGAAGCCAAGGAGATGGAATGCTGGACCAGACCATCTGTTGCACATTGAAACAGGTGAGGAGCCCACTAATTTTGAGGAAGGATTGCCTAACGCGCAGCTCTTTGCGGTGCGCATGGTAGACAATCATTTTGTAGACATCATCCACTCCTTGACTATGGGGACAACTCCAGAGGGGTACACTAGTCAATAGAAGAAGGAATTGGTGGTGCACGCAACAAATTTTTCTGTTATTACAGGTCACTTGTATAAGATGGGAGTGGATGAGATATTACGATGCTATGTGCCTGATTTTGAATGAAGCAATATCCTCGTTTAAGCCCATGGAGGAGCTAAGTGAGGCCATTATGCAGGAAAAGCAACAGAGCATAATATTTTACATGCTGGGTTGTGGTGGCAAACATTGCATAAGGATTCGAAAGCATATTGTAGGGTGTGCGATGTATGTCAGAGGATGAGCAGGACATCGTGGAGGGATGAGATGCCTTTGAATCCACAAGTATGATTACAGCCATTCAAAAATTGGGCAATTGATTTTGTAGGACCAATTCAACTTCTAGGAAAGAAGATAGGTGCGCGGTATATCATCATCGCGATTGAGTAGTTGACTAGATGGCTGGAGGCGCAACTTGTAAAGGATTGTATAGGGGAAACAAAAACAAATTTTTTGTTTGAATATGTGCTGACTAGGTTTGGTTGTCCAAAGATTTTGATGAGTAATTGTGGTACACACTTCCTTAATGAAAGGATCAGCACGCTGATGGAAGAATTCCAAGTGTATCATAAAAAAAGCACGCCATATCATGTTCAATCTAATGGGACGGTGGAAGCATTTAATAAGATATTGAAGAATGTGCTAACAAAAGTTTTCAATGCACAAAGGAATGATTGGGACATGCATGTACCAACGGTGTTATGGGCCTATCGAACTACTTGTAAGAAGTTGACTGGACAGACACCTTTCAGGCTGGTCTATGGTGTAGAAACTGTGATGTTGATGGAATACATTGTACCTAATCTATGCATAACAACATTCACAGGGATGGTGAACCGCAGAGCCTTAGAAGAAAGGCTTGCGCAACTGACAGAGCTAGAGGAAGATAGATTCTTGGCTATATTCCATCAACAAGTTCTGAAGCAGCACGAAAAGGCATGGCATGATCGGCACATCAAACAATGCACCTTCAAGGTAAACAATTTACTTTTATTATATGACAACAAGTTTGATAAATTTCCTGGAAAATTTCAGATGCATTGACTGGGGCCATATGTTATCAAGGAGATTACCGATGGTGGAGCAGTTCAGCTTGTGAAATTGAATGGAGATCCATTTCTCGGAAAGGTAAATGGTAGCCCACTGAAGCCATACACTCGGGATCTAGCGAGATGACTATATGATGGTAGCACAATCTTAGCGCTCCAGGTAGCTGCAAAGAGGTGCGGGACTATAAACTACAATGCCTGGGTTATAGAGCTATGATGAGGGTCCTATGCAGAATAGAAGGGTGTCACAATATTAGCATACACATGAAGGGAGCTACACCACAAGATGAAAGACCACGTAGTGTAACTAGAAAGTGACCGTTATCATCACTATTCATGATTTGACAATTATAAAACAACTAAGAGGAGTGGGGGGGTGGGGAATTTAAGGATGAATTTAAGAGCAAAATCTTTGAAAATTTGCCACCAATCTAGCATTTATGAGTGGATTTTGGGGGGAACGGTCGAATTTGAATTCGAATTTTCCTATAAATTACAGATGGTCATCCAACGAGAGACACTTTACATTATGAGAGTTATGTCTTGAGCTGTCTGGTGTGCATGAACCATGCATTCTTTGAGGACTTAGTCGCTAGTTCTGTATTTGAGAGGTTACTTGAGGAAACCCAACAACTCATTAACAACTTCATGTCTGCACTAGCCGAGACTACTAGTGCCAGAGGGTCTATTTCCTCTGAAGGAGCTGCCCCTGAGGTTGTGAGTATGGAGGTTCCCCCAACAATGCATAAGTCGCCGAGATCACCTAGGCTGAAGCCTACACCGGCAGGCAAGGTCCCTAATTCGAAGAAAGATAAACATAAGAAGATGATGCCAATGCGCGAGTCGCCAAGGAAACATCCAGCTACACAGGCCCAGAGAAACGAAAATCAAACCGTGCAGGAAAAGGACAAAGTGGTAGACCTAGAGGCTGATGAGGGCACGAAAGACATTGATATTGAGCAGGTAGACCCTATCTCTAAACTTCCAGAGTACATCCCTCCACACTAGGGCAAGGTGAAAATCCCAAAGGACCTATAGGAGGGAAAATTCCTTCTTCACACGCCCCTTCTGCCAGAAGCTATAAATTTTGAAGGTCTGTGCTTGGCACACGTCCCACACCTAAAGCTTGAGGATTGGGACTTGGGGGACATTGAGCAGTTTCCCCACCTGGCTACTGATACTTTTATGAAAAGGGTGTTCTACAAGGAATCCGATGTCATAGTGCTAGAGCTGGTGGAGTGGATTCGCGAGGTGAACAAGGCAGGATTGTTGAATATGTTATGGGTGCCGCATTACCACCATGCCCCCATAAATTTGATTGTCATCAAAAGATTGTTGTGCCTTGTGCTTGACGGGTGCATGTGGCTAGGTGAGCCAATTCCTATAACCGACATGTTGATCCATCAGATCACATTGTTACCACATTCCGGAATGAATCCGGCCAAGGCATTTGGCGGAAAGACGGGCAAGCACGACCTCGTGAATTTTTGTTGGCAAGGCAATGTGAAAAGTGTCGCACGGACGAGGTGCCGACACTAGTGGTTTTGCTAGCGGCCCAGTGCGCGGAGGGTGTACAGTTCAACTGGGCACGCTACCTGTGCAGTGAGTTCCTCATGAATTTTAGGGAGGCATAGGACCACAACAAGACATTTCATTACTCGTGGCCCTTAATTTCAATTGTGTTGATCACATGGAATTGTCGGAGGACAACCAATTTCCTCCGATTGAGACATATTTGCCAGAAGCGGAAAAATTTTCGTCTTTATGGGCTACCAGGGACACTGAGCGCATCCGGGAAAGTAAATTTTTTTGGGTATTGATGGAGATGAGCCTTCATATGGCCATAAAAAAAAAAGTCGTGGTTGTCACCAATTGTCTTTGATCAGCTGTGTGAATACGTGGAGTTCAAATTGGACTTCCACCGTATCTACATTCGGGTTTGAAAGGATCCAGACTAGAAATGGTATGATTTACCATACCTAGCTATGGATGATGCCATTGCAGAGGTCCTCAAGCGATGGCCAGCAAACTGGCACACAATATCGGATTTGGCTGCCAGGACTAGCAAGTCTGCAAAGAAGCAGAAAAAGGAAGTGGCCTGATTGAAGGTGCAGCAATTGGCAGAAAAGAGGAAGAAGGAGATTGAGGAGAAGGCCCGCACTAAAGTAGAGCTTGCCGCAAAGGAACAAGTGAAGCAGGAAGAGCATAGCTCTAACAAGAGTTAGAAATCTTCTTCACCCCAAATGGAGGCGGATCAATAGTCGGAATAGGGAGGCAGAGATCTAGAAAGCACTCCTTTTCATGCAAAGTGACATAGGGAACATGAAAAGGAGGGGTAGCGAAAGAAGACTAAAGCCTCCAAATCATCGTTAGATCCAATCACCTTGACAAAGGCTGACTTGGATGATATTGGAGATAAGGTAAGGGATACGACCGTGGAACTGCTACAGCAGTTTGAGCAGCAGCAGAAGTAGGCATTAAGTTCCATATAGACAGGTTTGTGCAAGCTGTAGATCCAAACAACTAGATTGCAGGTAGGTGCAGGGTAGAGCAACGCGACATCAACTAGTTTGGTGTCGGGGACCACTCAAGCTACAGAGTTGGTTCAATCCTTGGATCTTCAGGTAGTCATACTGCCGAATGGAACTCTAAATGCGGAGGTAGAAGCTGACAAGGCTACTGTCAGTGCGTTGGAATGTTGGCCTCAACTTGGCCACGCTCCTTAGTGAATTCCTTCACATATTACAAGCAGGTGTGATTGAAGAACTTAAGGCCCAAGAGCAGTGCATGCTGAGCATGATCAATGAGCATAAAGTCAACAACAAAAAAATATTCATTGAGAAGATAATTGCACTAGAAACTTGGAAGAAGGTTCAGGAGAAGAATGAGTGCATTGCAACAGTGGTAGCCGAAGCATGCAGAACCGTTCCGGAGCTACATATCCCAGAAGAAGTGCCGGTGAAGGCCAAGATTAGGAAGTTGGCTATAGATGTGTGTGATACAAGGACAGAGATTGCCAAGGTTCAGTTTCAACTGAACCTTAGAATCACAGAGCTTGAGTTGAAGTCACAACCTTCAAATCCACTGGAGGTCAGAGAACAACATGAGGTAGCTATAAAGGATGCAATAACGACAGTGGATGTTGCAGTGGAAGATTGCACGATGCTCTTGGAACAGTCAATGGAGGTCGTTACGACTCTGTAGGAGGATCCTAACCTATAGAGATTGAACACAAAGGCCCGAGAATTGCAGCAAAAATATGATGAAGCAAGAATGACAGCGTGCACCGTCACTATCTCATAGCGACTGGCTAAGCTGCATGAGGCAAAGTAGTTACTCGAACAGGTGGAGGCAGTGAAATGAAAAGAAGCGGTCCTCAAGGCCAGATTGGGGCCTTGGTTGGACGAGGCATATGTTATCTCTGCTGCCATTGAAAAGAAGCTGGCAGGCCTACAGAGGACGCAATAGAAGGTCAAAGAAGATAGTGCAAGACCAACGACCGAGCAGCTGGTTGAGAAACTCAAGTAGGCGGCCACACAGAGTGCGGCCGAGGTAGAAGTAGTGCAAGTCAATCTAGGAGGTCTCCGCAGCAAGATCTCTGTGCTTGCAGAGTGACTCAAGGGTGAGTCACAATATTTGTGTTGGGGGCCTATTGGGACAAGGTCCCCTGCGGTTAAGTGTCATAAATGGATTTTCCCTTCTTTTATGTAAGTTGTGTCGGCTTGTATAGACGTACCCATGGTCTGCGAACCATGGGATTGTATAAAAAGGAGGGTCTTAGAGAGTCTAAGGTAGCTTAGTTAAGTCCAGTTAAGTAAAAGTTGATGTAATGGGTCATTAGAAGAAAAAGAGTGAAGAGTCTTAGAATAGAAGAGAGGCTTTGTAGCTTTGTGTGCAGAGGCCTAGAGTAGAGTCTACAGCTGAGTGTGCAGACCCTTGCAGCTGAGTCCGCAGGGTCATCTTGAGTCTGTAAGAAAATCTGAAATATCAATAAAGAGATTATTCTGGAAATATATGTGTTATGCCCATTTACTTCTGTTATGAATGAATGCATTTATGTTATGATGAATATTGGGTTTATGATTTAATACTGTATTGATGCGCGATTTTGCATGGTCTACATTGTTATATGAATGCAAGTAATAATATCTGTTTACGCGAGGAATAACTTAATGCATGCTAAAAATATCAAACACTTAAGTTGGTCCGGGTAATAACAGACTTAGGAGTGATTACATAGGCACGTAAGTGATTGATTTGCCTATTTAGGGTCTGTGAAAGATAGTCATAGACCTTCTCGAAGGTCTAGGGGTGGGTAAGAGGAAGTTATATCGATAAGCCTCAAGGGCTTATTGATCTGCGCGAAGTTAGGTTTAGGACATAAAATGACGTCATAACCATGTTTGGGTGCAGAAACTTGGTTCCAACATCCCCTCATACTGCTTCAAGTGAGACTTCAGTCCGTGCTCTACAGATTGATGCCAAAAGGGCCAGTAGTGTAGGGATTTGTTTGGTAAACTTAACTCTGAACTTGGGTTAGGACCCACTAAGCCAACACTAAGCAAGAAAGGATGAGTCAAATTTTATGAAATCAAACAAAGAAGGATTTTATTTCATTAAGAACTAATTCACCTTACAACATGAATCTAACCTACATACATTAAAACTTGAAAAATATCTTTTTAACTCCTAGATTGTATAAATAGAGTATGCAAGAGACAATGAGCTAAAGCCTAGAAAATTACAAAGGAAAGAAACCACATATTTTTGGCTTACTTTTGTAGACTCCTCAACCACACTTCCCACAAGAGAGGTGGTAATCAGGCATGCAACCACAATTCTTCTAGCAAATAAACTTCTACTCAAATAAGGAAGGAAAAGTTGCTACTAAAATAGTGCATAAATGAGATACATAAACAGGGACTGGAGCCTCTGGGTCGGGCCCTAACCCAAGGGGACTCAACCCTCTGCAACAAACTTATATGTGAAACTAATCAGATATTGATCAATGACTTAAGTGATAGCTCAAATTTCAAAGTGTTCAAAAGAGTATCGAACCTAAGCGACTGGATAGATATTGTCTTCCTAATTCCAACACCACGAACGGGTCAAAAAAATGACACTAGATGAAGGGGTTATCACAATTCGAAAAGTCCAGTTAACTGCAATTTATGGACATTTGACCAAGAATAATTTGATCTTTGGAAATATTAAAAAAATTATATTCCAAGGAATATTCCTTTTTGGGGACCAATTAGGTGCTGACATGTGGCAAGCTCGGAGGCCTCCACGTGGCCCTGGAATGGTTATGTAAAAAATTTTGGGGTTTGACAGAATCGAACCCGTGACCTTCAACAAGATAGGACAATGCTCTACCAACTCTGCCCAACATGTTTCTTAACCTACAACGGTTACATTATATATTTGTGTTATAACAGTTGGGGGATTGGGGGTTAGGACCGCTAGCGGTCCCCGAAAACTGTCACATGACCCGATGCGATTAACTGCCAGTTGCAAATGGTTGACACATGGCTGCACATTAATATAACTGCTAGTTACACGAGGAGTTTCCCTAACCGCTGGGGATTAACCACCTTATATGCGCACCCAACAGTTACAGTAACGACTACCTTAGACAATCCAGCTTAGCTGAGTGGATAAAAAGGGCGGTTATGCTAAATTTAACTGGAGTTAAGTGCATTTCACCAAATTTGGTGGAGTATCCCTAGGGGATATGGACTAAATGCACTCTAGGAGCAGTTTTCGACCAGAGAGGGTGAAAAAAGAGGCTAGCTAGGCTAATTGGAGCCTTCTGAAGCCAATGGAATAGTCTAGAGAAGCTTAGGAAGTCATCTTCATAGAGATTTCCATCCAGGGATATTTTGGAGCTCAAGGCCACTAGGAGTTGGAGGCGGTTGTAGGAGCTACTAGTACTCATTCTCAGCAAACCAATAGTCATTCCTAATTGTAAAGAGCATTCTGAATCCATTTTAGGGATTTTTAGAAGCATTTGAAGACTTCTAAAGGGTGATATGCTACAGGAAAGTTTTAGGTAGCCTAGTGCCAACTGCGGAGGAAGGCCTAGTTTGGGGATGCAGTGCTCATTTTGAGCAAATGATCAGTCTATTTTTGGTGTCTGATATGTGTTGGAGATATTAGATGAGGTTTCAGTGATAGTTAAAGAATTCTGAAGGAGTTAGTTCCATTAATAAGCTCAGGGTAGCTTAGAGCACTAATAGAAGGAGTCAAGTCTAAGGAAGCTTAGATCTGTTTGCAGAGTGATGACAACCATGAAAGGGATATAGATGGTATTATAAGCTCATTGGTTCAGTTCAGTAACCTTTGGAGTTAAGTGTGGAACTTGTAAAATAAATTTTTCCATAATCCCAAAGAGCTAAGTCAAGATGACAAAAGCTCAAGGAGACGTAGCCCACGATATTCGGGTGAACTCCTAGATAATACTAGTGATTACCCCATTACTATTGTAGTTATACCCCTTATTTATATTTTTGTGCCCCTATTGTCCCCACATTGTTATTACTGTGCCCCATAGAATCTCTCTATTATTATTTTTGTGGCTTTATATTATCATTGTTAGGTCGGCTGGGTTATATTATGACTCCTTAGACTCCTATATATAGAAAGGAGGTTTTGTCATTTGAATCATCCAATAATTGTTCATTTATGTAATGTAAATGAGGTTTCCCCCTTGAAGAGGCTGAATTCTAAGGCGTTGATCTATCTTTTCTATCTTTCTTGAAGTTGGTTTCATAACATTTGGTATCAGAGCTTTGGATTCTAGGGTTTCGCTGCTCCAAACAGGTCATCGTGGCATTTTCGCTATAAATTGTTTTCTGTGATGTTTCAAAAGTTGAAAAACAAACCCATTTGAGAAGAAATTGCGCTAAATATCGGGTCCGAATTTCAAATCTTTTTGCACTATATTTGCGGTGATATGATCTGAGGAAGTTGGTCCTTTTGCAGACTCCTAAATTACATTCCAAACAGGTGACCTGGGGAAAATCGTCATAACATTTTTTCTGACAATTGGATTGAAATTTTGTAAGAAGGTGTAGAAAGAGGACATATTTTAGTTTCTTCTATATATTTTTCAGAGCTAAAGGTCGAAACAGTGACTCATGGCACGTCGTACAAGTTCACTCTACTGAATTAGTCTATAATCAGGTCACTGTAGGAGATTTCGCATAACTCTTCCTTGGAGAATCCAATTTGGATCAGACTGGTGGAATTGGAAAGAGGACATAGAGGGCTACCACAGGTCACAATTTCAGCACTGGATGTTCTGAAAGTACAGAGATACATCAAAGGCAATATCGAGCTCCTACAAAGTGAAAAAAAAGGTGTGTAGATTCTTTTAAATTTTTGCTTAAGATTGGTTTGAAAATTTATTTTGAAGGAATTCAAAGGGCTATTAGAGCATTGTTATCGATAACTAATGCTGTGAGGAAAGAAAATGCAAACACCTAGTAAGGAACCTGAAAGCTCTAGCATGACTCATGAAGAAGAGGAAGAAATGCTACATGATATATCAAAATTACAAGAACAAGTGCAACAAATGTC
>APFE031412292.1:76127-126581 GCA_000404065.3 Pinus taeda | reverse complement strand
TCATTTCAGTTCCAAGATGCATGAGTTTACAAAATCAGAAGTTAAAAAAAAAGTAAAATATTGCATGGAAATAATAGCAGATTAGCTCGATCATATTATATTGCAAGTCTTCGAAGTTTTAAAAATAGGGTCGAACACAGCCCTCATCATCTAAGAATGAAAAAAGCAACCAGAAAAACTCAAAAGCATCATTAGATTAAAAAAGGTCAACTGTAACCTATCAATCATTGAGAATGACCACAACATGACAATGAGGTACCCTGCATGTGTGACCAAATTTGCAAAACAAATATTTCAGTTTTCCCAAGTCAATGATATTGGGCTCGACTTGACTGAATGCCACATCTGAGTTCTATAACACTGCCCAAAGGCGCTAAAGACTTATAATAGCCTCAAAAAAGATACCAAACGACAGATAGCTGATCACTGCAGCATAGAGAAATTCACTGACCCAGAGCAAAACTAGACTTTCCAATTGGTGTTAATTCAAGTCCTTTATCTGAATTCACTATAATATGTTAGTGTCCGTTACTGAAGATTGAGAAGGCCTAAAGTTGCCTTCATTAAGGTACCTTTCTGCTAAGGCAGCATGCATCGCAGCACCAAGTGGGAGAACATTTTCATCAATGGTGAATAGTGAAGTGTGTGGTGCATGTATTGATCGACATGTCTCGTCTTTCATTCCAAAGAGAAAAAAGCCTGCAGGTATAACCTCGGTTTAAAAAGCAAATTCTTCTCCAAGCATGAGAGGAGTTGCAATTTTTAGATTATGTGCACCAAATAGATCAGCTGCAACTTTGCAAACATGATCATGCATAATCTGGTCATTCACAGTTGGAGGAATAAATGGATACTCCTTTTCTAAGAATTCCACAGTTGCAGTGCACCTTTGAACAAGAGATTGGCCTACAATAATCTATAATAGTTTGAAATGTAAGATTTCTCTCTAGTTAATAGAATGAACAATTGAAGGCAAGAAAAAAGTAGTTTCAAGGGTTTTCTTTTATTTCAAATTCATCAACAGAGGTTGTTGATACCTTGGCAACTGATTCTCAGCTCGGGGTGAACTGAAAAAGGCACTTGTAGGTTGGGTGGCGAACTCGATCCACAGCGAGACTAGTTAGACTCCTTTTATCATCCATGGAAATATGTTAAATGTTGTTTAATTTTAAGATGTTAAGTTAGCAAGCACCAGGGATTTGATTTTAAGGATTTAAATTATGAGATCATGATCCATTAAATACAAATTTAACTCTATAGATTTAGCAAAGTATTTGAATCTAATAAGAATGTTGACTACCAGCTTGTTTTACTACTCACTTGTAGAATATTTCAGAGTAACCATTTACAGATTAGGAATTCATTCTCACTGATATGTATGTATTTGTATGAGTATTATACAATTTCGAAAACCAAACAAAATAACACTTATTTCTAGAAATTCTAATGAAATTTAGGTGTAATAGATGGAAAGACTAGGTGATAGTGAGTAAAGAAAAATGATTAGAAAGTGGTATAAAAAAGAGTGATACAGTTTCATAATCGGCGAAGACAAACAATAAGTTGCTTTTGGTATACGGACTGAGAAACCTATGAGACAAATGAGTAAAATTTTAAAAGTGTGAAAATACTAGAAACATATATATGAGATTTTGTAATGCACCAATGTGATTGTAGCACACAGTGAACCTTTTCATTAAAATACACAACATAAAACAATATATATATATATGTTCCACACAATCATGAAAAAACCTTTGGGCATAATTTAATGGGAGCCCAACTAAAAGAAATGAATAACAAACCTTGAGGTTGTCTCCATGCAATATTGATTCTTCATTTACACACTCATAATTCAATTTCCATCAGATAAGTAATTAAAAAGAAACTTTTACAGTCCACATCAGGTATAAGAGAACTATGTACGCTACCGTGCAGAGGATCTTATTTTCTTCCCAACTAAATCCCCTGTAGGGAAATGTCGCTCGAAGACTTGTATTAGCAAGAGACCCTGTACATATGCTGGTAACTAGATTAAAGTTTAACTAACTAGGGTACAGGAGAGGTAGCAACAACCTAAGTCTAGAACACATAACAAGAATAACAATTGTTAATACCGGAACCATAAGAGGTGCCTTCTATTACACAAGAAATAAGTAACTTATTGTCTAGGAAATTAGTAAAACTAAATTAATATAGCGCTAGTAACAAAGACCTTATCCCAAACTGAAATTAAAAAATTGACTATTGTAGTCTTTTAAGAGGGAGATCCAAATGGAGCTCCACGGTTCACTACGGTCAGAATTACAAATTGCATTGAACGAGTGTACAGAGGTCTGCAAATAAAGAAACCACAGTGTACAAAGAAAACCAAACAAAATAACACTGTTGAATTGAACGAGCGTACAAAGGTCTGCAAATAAAGAAACCAGTTTTGTAACTCTAAAGAACTGTGTAACGCTAAATAGATGAATCAACAGTCTAATCTATTTTGAATATTACAAAACAATTTACACTCGTCTAATCAATAGTTTACGGTCAGAATTACAAATTGCATTGAACGAGTGTACAGAGGTCTGCAAATAAAGAAACCACAGTGTACAAAGAAAACCAAACAAAATAACACTGTTGAATTGAACGAGTGTACAGAGGTCTGCAAATAAAGAAACCACAGTGTACAAAGGTAAGAATTAAAGGAATTACTACAAGGAACCCGTGATGGGTAATTCAATTTCATATAAATTCGAAATGTTTTCCACAGTTTTGATAAACTATGTGGCAACATTCATAGAACAAACTGTAAACAGCCCATAAACCCTAAACCCTCATATACCCATAAACCCATAAACAACAAACAACCCATAAACCCATAAATCCATAAACAACAAACAGCCCATAAACCCATAAACCCTCATAAACAACAAACAGCCCATAAACCCTAAACCCTCATAAAGAAATCCTAACAAAATGCCATAAAATACCATTAAAAAGGTTACAAAATATCCAAAACACAGATGTTGTGTTGAAAAACACAGAGTGCAGTTGGTAGGATTAAAATCCTACCGGATACATGCTCGCCGACCTTCCCCGGAGCTTGCCAACCTGCAACGACCTCTTCCACACGAAGGTCCACACCTGCAACAAGAAGAAAAATAAAAATTAGCAACTGAAAACCACAAAAAAACCACAAAAAACCAGCAAAACAACATTTCACCTCCAGCTTACTAAAACAGTGACCGACTCCTCCCCAAACAACAAAATCGCCGAATAAGACCAGCAACAGAGAAATGCGGACCAAGAAATCCAGGCGGAACAACAGAAGTAAAGCAGAAGCAATGTGCGAACATCATACCCTGCAACACCAGCAAACAAGTCAACCAGTGCCTGCATACCAGGCGAAGAGCGCAGGTCCACAAACCCTGTCACATGAACAAACGCCTCTACCAGCACAGCAATAGGCGACCAAGCGCGCAGGTTCCGGGGCAGTTCCGCGCCATCTTTGCGGGGGGGTTTCGCCCAACAAACAGCCCCGAGCAGAAACAAAAAGGGCAAGCACAACATCGCAGGAATGAGCCCAAACGAACCTTTCAACTAGCGCGAACAGACGCATTTAAGGTGGCATACGGTAGCCAACACATGGAGCTCCACGGTGGACAGGTGTCGTACCGGCTCCATGTGCTTTACGCGTGGCTTTGGGGACGTGGCGGGGAGGGCGCATATGTATTGGCGACCCTCCCCTAGATTACAAAAGCTTGAATTTGAATATTTAGTTTCAGTTTAATGTAAGAAATTGTTCAATTCTTATTGAGAAAAAATTTGGTAGCATTGTCAAAATTTTCGTGATATTAATTTTGTAGTTGTGTTTTTATCCATTTTAAATCTGATTTTTCATATGTGAAAACCACTCCCATCTCCGGGGAAGAAAGAGTCCGTAGCGGATTAAAGTTCAGGGTTTCTTTTCAATATCAATAATATTTAATTTAAAAGTATAAAAATAAATGAATTAATAAATTTGATTATTATATTTTATTTGAAAAAATAAAATTATTATAAAGCTAACATGAATATAACTTTCTGGAAAAAAAATATACTTTCAAAATAAATAGAAAATAATTTTTATAATTATGAAATATTTGTATAATAATTAAATATTTCAAAACTATAATAAAAACTATAACAAATTTAAAATGAATTAAAACTCAAATATAGTTGGACAAAACTGATCCAATATAATTGTTTTGAATTTGGTATAATTTTTTGTAAAAGTAAAATCCAATTTAAAAATATAGATAAAAATATAAATATCATTTAATTTTTGATAATATAGAATTTTACATTAATATTATATAAATTGAGTATATATTATCATATTTTTTTAATAGTTTTAATAGTAATGCGAATTTGTATTAATAAAAAATGTGCCTTAGAACATGTAGCAAGTACATAAGAGTGACTAGACATTCTAATCCTACCAAAACCAAATATTTCTAAGATTTGAGAGATTTCTTTTTTAAAGAATAATGAAAATTTGTATTAATAAAAATTCCCGCTTGGGACCCTTAGCAAGTATATAGAAGTGACTATTACAACGAAATTATCTTCCATGAATCTAAACAAAAATGAGCTAAAAACCATCCTTTGCCTGAAAACAAAAGAGGGGGCATAGATCCAATAATAGACCTTCTAAAGCTTGCACCTACTACTTCTTGACAACATGAGTAGTTTTTTACAAATTGCTTGCACAAGATGATGCAAAAACAAAAAATGTCTAAGATTTGAGAGAAATTGACCCACCGCTAGACCCATGAGAGGAAAGAAAATTCTCAACATCAGGTTTTGAGGTTTTCTTGCTTCGATCTTTCCTATTTTTTTTTTGTAGGTAAGGAGGCTTTGTATTACAGTAGAATTACAAAAAAGTACATACTTCAGAGCATTGGAGCTCCACAAAGAATGGGCATGAACATGGGCCTAAAGTTAAGAAAGCATATAATGAAGGAAGTTTTGGGGAGATCTCTACTCATAGAGGACAAACCCGAGAGCCTCCTGAAAATTACATTGTAGCAAACTATACAAAACCGTATCTAAGGCCGAGAATAACAAGACATATAGACCATAGGAGAGGCTACCTTGAAAGATTAACAACACCAACTAGTGCTCAGGGGGTTCCTCCTTGACCACGAGGCATTTTTGTAGTAGTTCAGATCATCTGGCAGACAGAGTCCCAAGGAAGTTGGCTATTCGAAGGAGGCTGGAAGTTCAAAGTGTTGATGGAGAGAGCCGCTGACCTGGCCACAATGACCATTGACTTGGCTATTATGACTGGTAACTTTGTTGCAGGAGGGACTCAAACCAATAGAGACAGGCTTTGACTCACCACGTGACTAGTGTTTTCATGGCGAGGGACTACGAGACTTATCATGGGGAGCTTCTACATGCACTAGAGAAAGTAAGGAATCATCCACTGTTTTAGTCGAGGGAGACTCTGAACCCTGAAGCTGCATACCCAGGAGTATGGCAATGTAGTGGTAAACTGACATTGCATGATGTAAATGGAATTCCATGCTGAAGACATTTCTTTCCTGTAACACATTAGCATCTTCTTGGTCCTAGTAATGGAATCCTAGGAGGTTGTGTAGGGCCCAAAGATGGTCACCCGTGACCTGAAGCTCCTATGCTTCAATGTCTTCCACCATTCTTTTGTAGAGGTGTAGAATACTTCAATTGAGGAAATGTTCGTCCCCATGCCTATGTCAGGGAGGGTGGGGAGGTTAACCTCACCCTCGACCACCTTTGCTAAATTGTCCTCATTCTTGGACCATGATTGCAGAGAAAATAGATGCAAAGCCTTGAAACTGAGCAGAGTCTCCACCTTCATGTAGCAAAGGGAATTGATGGCCATGTCAAGAGAACTTGACATTTTAATGAATAATGAGAGACACTATACAACAAGTTGAGTTTCCACGCACTTTAAATGCAGGAGGTGGGTGGACTTAACACAACCACCACACTCTAGACCCATGTCACAGTGGAATGCGAGCTAGTAGCGCTGCTATAAGACCATCCCAAGTCTATGCACTGGATTCATTAAAATCATTGAAGTCTTGAGCTATCAAACTGACACCCAGATCTGAGGGTCTAAGGTCTTGAAAGGCCAACACATGACACTCGGAAGCCCAATTTGGGGAGTCGGGGGGTGTAAGGCACTTCCCTGATTGAAAAACATTCCTCGATCACTTTGTTGGCCAAAAAATCAGTTAAGGAGTTGGTCTTCCACTTGATGTAGGAGAAGATGATAGCTTCCTAAAGAGATAGGATTTGGGTCAGGTGTTGGGAGCGAAGGTCAAGCCTCCAACCAATATATAATTTGGAGGGTGAAGAGCTCAATTGAAGTCTTTTGGCAAGTTGGATTATCAACTGAGAGCCACCTTCAGCGATGAGAGGAAGAAGCTTGCAGTGTTGGGATATAAGGATCCCTTGAATTAAAGCATCCAATTTGATTGCATTGTTTGTTTCATGTCCAATGTACCTAAAATAAATTCTTATGATTTTCCCTTTGTGATTTTGAATTTCTCCACCTATTCTTGCATCCCTTGGGTTTCCTTTTGAGGCACCATCGAAATTCAATTTGAAATGCTGGTCTCGAGGAGAAGTCCAAGAGTTAGTGTAGAAATTAATAGAAATTTGCTCCTACTGATGAAATCAAACTAAAATCAAGAGATTACAAATTTCCTCTACTATTCTATGGAATGTAAATCAAAATTTAGAAACACATGCAATGACATGCAACCATCAAAATGATAAGTACATAGTGATTTCTAGGGGAGCACAACTTGGAAAAACCCCTTCACTACTTTGTATTAATTTAGATGAGAAAGAGAAACAATTACAATGTCTTTCTTCAAATCTGAAGCACACCCTGTACTGCAATATTGTTCTCCTGCTTCCTGAATTGCTCTGGCCAACACTTAGCCAATTCAAGCCTCAACCAATCTCCTATTTCCTTGCACAATCCTGGAGGAATTAGCGCCTAAAAAATAGGAGAAATTCCCTATTTCCTTGTGCAATAGCTTGAGGAATTGATCACCTGTTCAGTGAAAAAACATTGTATACTCAACAATATACAAATATAAATGCAAGTGTGCCTTTTCCATCAACTCAGTTAATAAATTCGAATTCCATGCATGACTAAGTCTATTTTTAGCTGATTGACTAGTTAACTAAGAAATTACTAAGATTAAAAATAGTTCTACTACTGAACTGACCTTCAACTGAGTCAACTAGCTACTTGAGCATAGTTAACTGAGTACAACTAACTATAACTCAACTAGATTTCTAAATCTTTGCAATCACTACATGGACAACTCTTCTTCTAGTCTATAACTTAGATTTATTGAGCTAATTAGTAGACAACGACCATGTGACACAAGTTAACTACCACCAAGTTTTCCTGCTAATGTGGAAATTCGATTTACTTAATTTGATTAAGGCACAAGTCAAAATTGAGCCTTTTTCGTGCGACAATTTCAACAGTGAGCGCTGGGAGGCAAGGGGGGATAGGAGTAATGGGAGGATAGGATAAATTCCACTAGTGGAAGATTTCCATTTCTTGGGGGAGAGAGGTATGATATTTTCCATCCTAATTGGAGAGGAACTCTATTTCTTCCAACTTCCTATGAAGTTAAAGCCAAATGTAGTGAGGATCTTTGGATTTATCGAGGAATATATGATGATTACATTCTTTCTAGATAGCCCAAAGCAGAAGCCCATGGGTTAATTTCCATAGCTTTTCGAGGATAGGGCTTTGAAAGTGGTCTTCGGGCTAGGTTCTGAGTGATTATACTATATTATCTAGGTCAATGACTGGTTTGTTGAAGCCAAATGAGATTGTGATCCATAGATTGTTAGCTAGCTCACATGAGTTCAAGAGGTGTTAAATGGTTTACGAGTGTTGTTTGCAAATGAAACACCATGATGGGCATATAAAACCTCTTTTAAGAAGATTCTCCCAAGTGATAATTCTTCTTTAGTTACCATCCATAGAAAGGTGGTGACGTTAGGCCATAGACCAATTGTCGAAAAAGCTTTCCTAGTAGGGTTAGGATTAGGCGGAGGAGTTTGTCAACCTAAAGAGTAGGCCCCCTTTACTAAGAAGGATCTAGTCAATTTGTATCCCCATCTTAGAGTGTCTGATCCATTTGTTCACTTGATTTTCATTTTAGAGAGTTACATTCGGAGGGGGAGAGAGTCTTCTTGACGATCCTCTACTTGCCATTGATCTAGGTGAGTCCACTACCTGAAAGGGTTGGTGCTCCCTTCATTCCAATAGTGGTTGACCTGAGTTCTGCCTTTGAGGAGGGCACTATGTTGAATGGAGGGGAGTTGGAAATTCAATGCCAGTCTTAGGAGTTGCTTCCAAGGATCCTCCCAGAAATGGGCTAATTGACCATTTCAAATCTCCCAAAAACAATGCTCTTGTATGATTTCTTTGTTGGCAATGGACATGCTCTATATTATTGAGCCTTGCTAAGTGAGAGACATGCGGCTCATGTCTCTCTTTTCTCTCTCTCTAGTGTATTTCCTATGCCATAGGAGAGCTCATTGTCTTGTGGAGTAATTGACCCATTTCCACTAGATTTTGGCTCCTAGGACTTTGTTGACAAGTTTAGGATTGCGCAAGCCTAGGCCTACTTCTGACTTTGAGAGGCATAGAGTGTCCCATTTAATTGTGGACCATTTTTTTGTGGTCATTTCCTCCCCATACAAAGGATCTTTGGTGAGTTATGATTATTTTTAGAACCCATTTAGGAGTAGTTAGAACTAAGAAGAGGTATAGAGGTAGGGATTGGAGCACTAATTTAAGGAGGATCAGTTTGTTAGCTATATTTAGGGAGTGGAAGGTCTAGTTGTCTAGACAATAGTTTAATTTTTCAAGGAGGTCACACCATGAGGAATACTTGATGTTAGATTCGGTGAGGGTAGAGCCCAAGTATTTGGATGGAAGAGAATAAGCCTGAAAGATAAGGAGTCTTGCGATGTTTCTTTGAGTGATTGGAGGGGTGTTGAGAAACAAGATTGATGACTATTCTTGGTTTATGGATATTCCCAAAGATTTAGAGAAGAGGGCCAAAATTTCCTTGATTGTTCTAGCTTCTTGGATTGTAGGTTGGTTCATGAGCAGAGTGTTGTCTACGAATTGTTGGTGCATTTGGAGGGGAGGCTATCATGGAGAATAAAACCTTTCAGAAAGCCTTTGTTGTGAGCCACTTTCAGACTTCGTCCAAGACCTTATAACATGAGAATAAAGAGGAAGGGGGAGAGAAAATATTCTTGCCAGATGCCTCAAGAGGGTGAGAAGGGGCTTGAAGGGGATCCATTCACAAAGATAAAAAAGAAAGTTGAGGAGATTAAAGATATGACCTAATTTATCCATTCTTCATAAAACCCATAAGAACGGAGGAGGCATTCAATGTAAGGTCAATTTAGTTTATCAAAGGCTTTAGAGAAGTCAATCTTGAGAAGCATGCTTGGCTTCTTGAGAGTCTTAAGAGAATGCATAATTTCATGGGCTAGAATAATTCCATTTAGGATCTAGCACCCTTCAATGTAGTTGATTTGTTCTGGCAACATGAGGAGGGGGAGAATAGGCCTGAGATGATTGACTATGACTTTGGTGATGAGCTTGTATACAACATTGTGGAGATATATAGGGTGTAATTTACCTGGGGAGGCAACGTTCTCTTCCTTAGGCACTAAATTTAGAAAAATAGCATTGAGAGCGAGGAGGATGCCTCAGTTGGAGCAGTATTCTGCTATGATTTTGAGGACTTCGGCATGCATGAAGTACCAACAATGCTTGAAGAAGGAGACAGTGAAGCCATCTAGGCCAGAGGATTTTATTTTTGCGATTTGATTCAAAACTTCTTGGACTTCTTCACTGAAAATTGGCCTAATTAGAGCTTTGTTGGGGGCATTTGTTACCATCTTGGGGGTGTTGGTCATGATCTTTCCAATTGCATCTTGTGAGGAGATATGAATAGAAGTTCACCAAGGCATCCTCAGTTTATTCCTAGGTTTTGATGCAATCACCATTATCCAACTTGAGAGAAGTAATTCTATTGTTGTACATGTGTTAGACAGTTGAGGGATGAAAGAAGGAAGTGTTTCTTTCTCTTTCTGTAAGCCAGTTGATTATAGACTTCTACCTCCAGTATATTTTTTCTTGTTTGTAGCGCTCCTCCAACATAGAGTTCAAGGCAGTTTCTTGTTCTTCTAAGTATTTAGTCCAACCATTGGTGATGGTGTCTTGTTGGAAAGCTTCCATTTCCATGTGCACAAGCCATTGGTGGTTTGTAGGTCTATTATATCATTCTCGTCAATGAATTTTTTGAAGTCTTCAAACTCTGTTTCGAGGAGTCTTTGACTTCCTTTTTCTTCTTTTAGGGTGGTGATCATCTTAAATTTTCTTCCTATTATCAACTTTTTTCGGGATCTAGATTTGATTGGAGGGAGTTTTGATACTACAACATTATCATCTTTTGGCCCGACATCTAAGGGTCATAAATATTCGAAAGAAAACCATGCAAATTCATCCCTAGGAAGTGAAAATATAAAGAAATTGCAGAAGGGTGAAGATCAAGTTCACTTTCACTTATTTGGGTGGGGTTCTAGGGACTTCCTAGGCCTCATGAGGCTTCTTCAACATCCAAGGTGATGGTCTTGGAATTCCTCCAGACCATGGAAATTATTCTGTCAAAATCTAAGCCAAAGCATTTTGATTCTTGGATGAGAAAAATTGACGAATTGTCTTGCTAGATCCTCCACTAAAGGATGCATTTCTTGGAAGGGTTGTTCATGCCATTTATATTCCATGAAATGTTCTCATAAGAAAAGGGAGGAGGGTGAGGAGAATATCTCCAATATCTACTTGTATTCCCAAAATCCACATGTTTCCTCCCTAACGATTTAATTCTTTGGAGGTTTGTTTTATGTCCTCTCTTCTTTGATTCTTTGATGCCTTTTTTGTTATCCTTGGAGATGATTTTTTGGATGCATAACTAGTGCAAAAATTTGGATTTATGTAACATGATCGCTAGGAGATTGATTTTCTTTTGGGGGATCACTTTAAGATCATTTATTTTGTAAGAATATTCTATAGCCATTAGGTCAAGAACTTATATTACCATGAGATCTTCATCATCTAACATGCTTGAATCTTTTGGCTAACTTGGGGCATCTCCCTCCATGTTCTTTCCAGTTGCTTGAGTCATCATGGTGTTCGTGGGCATTGTTTCGTCTTTCATTTGTTGTGACCTTGATGCTTCTAGGGTGTTGTCTAGGGTTGGCGCTGCAGTTGGGGGTTCTTGGCCATCTTGCAAATCAACAAGCACCTTGAAAGTATTATTGGTAGCTTGATTTTTAGGGGTGAAGGGTGCATTTGAATTCTTGTTGTGATGACACTTGGAGGAGATATTTGTGAATCCTTCTTTGTCTTTGGTTGCTGCTTCAAATGGATCTTTCTTGGGAACATCGAGAGGGTAGTCACAGAAAACATGATCGTGCTCATGACATTTCCTACATTGGAAGGGGACATGCTTGTAATCGAGAATTTGGATATTGTCGATGTCCTCTGATTCGAGGCTTATGACTTCCAGGAGTGAGCCAAAGATATTCATGTAGACACAAATTGTTGCATAGGAGGTGTACCTTCCTTGCTTGGTTTTTTTATAGAGATAAATGAATTTACACATCTCATTTCCAATTTCAGCTAGGGTTTCAAGTGTAGGTTTTAACCCCATACATAAATTACCTGCATACAAATTCTAAGAACAAAAAATAAATAACATATAAAACACATATACACAGAGATTTTCCCCTAGATCCCAAAACCAGGACTACTAGCTTGTTTTTCATTATGTTCCTTTCAATGTTACAATACATATATATACATTCCAAAGCATCCAATACCAAAACCATCGTGCCCAAAACCATGTGCGAAAACCATGCACAAAACCATAGGTAGGTTCGCCCACCTAATATAGGGTCCCAAAAATTCTTCCATGGGGTGCTACCCCGGAACCCATGGAGGGGGGCTAACCACCCCCCTCAAACCCCCTGCGACCCCCTCGCTCGGTTAAATTGGGTGGCTAGTCATGGAAATAATATAACACAACCCAACCTTCTCCCAATTGTTGTTTTCTTTCCACAAGGGGACATATGAGAGCTTAGTCATTTATCCATCCCTGCAACGCCCATTGTTTCTCTACACCAAGAGAAATTCTTAGAGGTTACAAATTTTGTCAATGCATTTGCAGTATTCTTCAAAGTGTCCACCTTTACCAGCAACACCTTTTTGTCTTCTATCATATCCCTCACAAAGTGATACTGAACATCAATGTGATTTGTCTTTGAATGATAAGCAGGGTTCTTTACCATGAAAATCAAAAATCAACTCGCGCTGGTCATCGAAGAGATTTACAGAGTCTGCATTTTCAATGATATTTAAGGATTTGCTTATCTGAGACCTGTAAACATCATGTTTTACCAGTTCTATCAGAGGAACTGAAATTTTAAGCTTGGCTACCTCTACTCCAAGATTGAAGGGCAGGATTACTTTGTTTGTTTGAACTTTTGGGTTTCAGGCAATAGTGTTTTCTATGTTTTCTTCTTTTTCCAAATTTGGGACATTCTTTGCTGATTTTTATAATCCAATCTTTGGAGGTTCTTCCATCGTTTCCTTGGAGGGAAGAGAAGTAGAAGGTTGTTCATTATTGGGCTGATTATCTGACACGTCTTCTATGGTGGGGCTAGGAGGATTTTGAGTTGTTCTTGAAATGATCTGAAGTGTTTTTATCACTGGAACTGTTTTACCCTTTTTAGATTGATTAGGACCTGTTTTCTAGTTTGTTTCTGGGACATCAATACTTTTTCTATTTCTTAAATTATACTGCTTATGTACCTCAAAAATAGTAGAGTCATATCCTTGTTTGAAATCAAATGACTCTCTTGTTTGGGTTTGGAATTGTTGCAATATATGGGACTCTTGGTCATCCTGAGTTAGGAAGACATCTTCCTCAGCATCTAGATCCATTAAATTTATCTGAGTGTCTTGTTCAGGGTCTTTTGAGTTAGAGGCCTCTGCATAGTTTTCTTGGAATGGTGGTCTAATGTTCTGGTCAGGAATATTCTTCCAAGCATTTTGGTTCTGATTTTTTCTAAAGTTAGGATTTCTCCCTAGATTAGCCTGTTGGCCATCCCAAGGAGATTTCCTTTCGATAATTTCAACTATGTCCATCAATTTTTCCATTCCTTTAACAATAGCATCAAGCTTTTGTTCAAAGGGTGTAGTTTCATTTTTTACAAGGGTTCTTCTCTCGTTCCTAGCTTTGGCTCTTTTGAAAAGTAGATTAGCCTCAACACTTACTGCTACACTTTACATTTCTTTTAAAGAGGGGGGTTCCTTTCTCTTAACTGGAAAGCCATATTTGAATCAAATCCATTGGGGAATTTGATCAGGGCTAAACCAGGTGGGGAGCTAAGGTCAACTGGAATGGCACTATAAACTCTATTGAACCTAGTGCAATAGTCCTGAACAATCTCGTGAGGTTCCATTTTAAGGTTCTCATATTCAGATAAAATATGAAGGGGATCCTTCTTTTTCTCCCACCTATTCAAGAACTGTTGGTAAAGGACTCTTAAAGTGTCTATGCTTTGGGGAGCTAAAGATCTAAACCAGGTTCTAACTTCTCCAGCTAGACTTTGGACGAAAATCCTCATTTGTACATCTGTTGTGTCAATCTCATGAAGTTCAAAGTAGTTTTTCATTTTCCTAGTGTGATGCTGAGCTATGTAGGTCCCAGTGCCGTCAAAAGTAGTAATTTTACTCTGATAATCTTGTGGCATAGCATCGGGGGTAGCAGGCAACACAAGGGGAGCATATCTATTGGCCATGATTGCAGATTGCGTAGTAGTATGAACGGGAGTTAGGGTAACAGGAGGTGTTTGGGTTGTGGAGGAAGAACTAGAGGTAGTGGTGGAAGGTTGTGTGATGAATGGCGGGGGAGGAAGTGAAGGGATGAAGGGAGGGGTGGAATGGATTTGAGAAGAGTGAGGGAATAATGATGAAGTAGTCGAAAGGGATGTAGTTTTAGAAAGTTCAGGTGTTCTGTCATCAGTAAGAGATGACTTAGTGGTATCCTATAGATAATGATCAATTGGCAAATTGGCCCATTGGATTTCAAGTTCTTTGAGAAATTCTGGATCTTGGACTAAGTCCAATAATTCATTGTCAAATGTGGTTCTAAATAGAGAGAGTTCAAATTTTTCATCAAAAGGAAGATCTTCTAGGAAAAGCCACTTAACAGGACATGAATGTGATATGAACAGAGGTTTTGGACTTAGTGAACTTTCCTACCTTCTAATGATTCTTGGAATCAAGTTAGGATTTTCAAACACAGGGGAGGATTTAGATCAGGGTTAGCCCTGGTGTAGTGATTTCTTCTTGAAGCCAGATTTCAAGTTTTTCCAATGCTATTCTTTTATGGATTTTTCAAAATGAATTCAAAAATAAATTCAAAATAATCCTTTAAGATTCTTTAAATTCAAACTTTATGTTTCTCACAGGTTTATTTATCTGAGGATTTGGTCTCCCTAGTGGAGTCGCCACTATGTTATCACTCAGATTTTTCTTAGATGTTATTTGAAGAAGGAAAGGATCCGAGGTAACCACAAACCAACTTTTAGACTCAGGTGCTAACCCACCTAAGTCGAGAGAGGGCTCTCTCTTTATGATTTAGCTATGTTTGAAAGGATTTTAGGTTAGTATTAATATTCAAGGAGATCATTTTGTCTGAGAGTGGTGGAGTTCTAAAACAAATGGGCAAACAAGGCTTTTAGGCCATTGGGCTATGGAGTCAATTAGGGATAATTCACTGGATTAAGTCAAATTACTGAGGTATGTGTTAGCGCCTAAATCTACCTCAGGCTGAAGGAAGGTAGGTTTATGGTAACATCAAACCATGTTTAACCTGGTAGCTAGCCCTACCAGGTCGAGAGAGGGCTCTCTCCTTGTAAATCTCAATTAGAATATGGGAACTAGGGCTTGAGATGACCAAAAATAAATGTGGCTAGGTATATTTGGTCAAAGATTTTGTTTGATTTTGATGGTTGGTTGCTGGATCAAATGAAGAAGGCAACTTTGGGTCCAGGAAATCAACTCAGATTTGCAGGATATTCTGTGGGGCGAGGTAGGTAGGTGCTTTGGCACTTTGAATTGGGTGTGATGGTAAGTCTAAGACCAGTGAGGAGTTGGAGAGGGCATGCAAAGTTCATGAGTCCTCTTCAAACAATAGAAAACATTAAAAACTAAATGTATCTTCAATGCAAAGCACTGAATATCAATGGATTCCACCTATTTATCTTGATTCATTTAGTTATGAAGAAAGAAATAGATGCTGGCACATATACACATAAGAGAAACTAAATAGAAAGGGAAGAAATAATGCCAAGACACATTACCACAAGAATCCCACAAAATGCTGCAAAACCTTGGTTCATTTCCTTGCCAAACTGCAGAAGTGATTTACAATAAAGCTTAAAGCATCCACAAGAGTCCAACCTTTACAAATGACTAAGAAAGTACATGATATAGGCATCAAATCACCTATGCTAGCCATCAGGGGTCGAATCCATGAGCCAAGGAGCTGTTTCAACAACATATAAACTAGGAACTAGAAAATAGGCAGTGGAACAGCTTGCCTCTAAAACTATGGAAACTGATTCATTCAACCTCAAACCACCTCTAACTGATGTATCTACCCTCTCAAGTCACTTTTCATCTTATTTACATAATATTACATCATTTACCATCATAAATTTACCAAGGAGAAGAGAAAAAGTCAACTGATATTCAAATTAGGTGAAATTCTAAGTTTTTAGGCAAAATTGGCAAAAATTTGCCTAATGCGCAGCGCCTTGAGTTTGATGCGGGGTGCCACTTCAAGGCTGATTTTGGAGGCCTTCCACTTCACGTAATCAGGCCCAAGATAGCTTGTTGGAAAGATCAGCCTGTCTAGTTTCTGGAACACTTTGAATTTTCTGATTTCGAGGTCATTTTGCCCCCTCAAAAGTTGATTCTTCCAAGACTGCTTCCTATGGGTCCAAAAAGTGGCAGAGAGGGCATTTTTTGGGTGTTTTTTGCCCTTTTGGTGGCCCAGATCTTCTCCAAAATTGATGAAAATTTCTGAGTTTGCTTATTTTTTGATGCTGAATCCAAATCTATAAGCCATTTGTCAAGAGAATGCACCAATTCAATGCGCAGTGCCATTGCTGGAATTTTCTGTGTTTCATAATTAAAAAATTTGAAATTGACAAAATTGTTTCAAAATTTGCCCAATTTTGGCTCAAATTTGCATCATGGGTTACTTTGTTGGGCTAAAGTGACATCAGCAAAAATGTTGAGCTTTTTATCCTTCTTTTTGCATTTTGTTCCATTTTTCCCCTACATCCGGAATTCTTGTGGCCTCTGCAATGATAGTTGGTGAAAGAGTGAAGTTGAACCCAACAAGATGCACCATATTATTATCCATGTTTATAACAAATTGCCTTGCTAATCATGATGGTATTTAACCCTCTCAACCATCTCACAAAAATCAAAGCAAGATTGATATATGAAAGATGTGGTAGAAAGGGGGCAAGCAAGGAGTTCAATCATGCTAATAGGTTCCTCTCTAATAATTTTTCCACCCTTGTGAGGTCTCATAGGCTGTGCATTTCTTTCCCTTGAGTTGTCACTAAGTGTTTCTTCTTCATAACTTGATTCACTATTTCTTGTCATGGTTCTTGTCTTAGAGAAGTTATGTGATGATGATATGGTGGAAAATGATAATGGACGAGGACAAGGAAGATGAGTATGAAGAGATTTTACAAATGTGGAATGGAGTTGGGAAATGAAGGGAGAGGTTTTGGGAATTAGGGTTTTATGAAGGGACTTAGGGTTTAATGAAGGGAATGAGTTTTCTTAGGGGAGTGGGATAGGGACAATGGAATTAATGGATTCATTTAGGGCAATGAAGTATAGAAAAGGGGAAAAATTATGTTGGGTTTGGTTATGGAGTCAAAGTTTTACAATGAAATGGAAATTTATGAAGCGAAGCTAGGGTTTGGTCTTCAATATGCAAAACTTATGAAGAAAACATGTAGAAGGCCAAATTCAGCTCAAGACCAATGAGAACTTACTTGTAGGAGAGAAATACAATGTTTTTGAGAGTTTTGGGTGATTTGGAATAGTTTTGGCACTTTCTTGACTGATGCGCAGCGCACTGGGCCTAATGCGCAATGCCCTTGTAATTTTACATTGACTGAAACCCTTTGATGCGTAGCGCTAGTCTAATGTGCAATGCCAAGCCTCTGATGAGCAATGTCAGGCATATTTGCTAGAAAAACAGGGTTTTCACCTTCTTTTGCTCAATTTGCCTCCAAATCGCAATTTTAGCTCTTCAAGGATGTCTTGCACAATGAAATAGATGACTTGCATAATTTCACTTTATATATGGATGCCTTTTAATTTTTCCTTATTTCAAACCCACTTTTATAAAGTCATAGTCATTTTTGCTCAAAAACTCTGTTTTTAATTTAAAATGTGACTTTTCTTGATCAATTGATGCACTGATGCATTGGTGCTTTTGATTTTTGCAGTGGATGGAGTTGGAAAGGTGACCAAGAGTAGCTTCTGAACTTATTACATATAGAAACACTTTAAATTACATAAAATTTGTACATGAAAAAATAAAAAACTCTGTTTTCACCTCAAAACAGGGTTTTGAGGTAAAAACCATTTATTGAGCATATCATCAGTGAATTTATGATTTTATGAACTTATAAAGCCTCCTCATGTGAATGCTGACCTTTTATTAAGCTTTGGATGACCATGGTGGAAAAACCTAGACCTAGTGAGACTAAAACCCTGAAATTGACTTTTGTAAATGAAATGAAACAAAATGACAGTAAATGGCCTAAAACATGTGAAAACAGGCCAATAGGTGAATACCATGAGGGAAATTGACAATGAACCATTACCATCAGTTGATCCATGACCTAATGGAATGTAGTTGATCGGATGGGACACCTAATATGCATGCAAAAAGAGAAATTTGAAAACTGATGGAGGGATGAAGATACCAACACTAGCAGTATGAATTCAACAGGTAGGATAACAGAGTAAAAACAAACTTTGGGGCTTGAATGGATGATATTTCTGCTCAAAACTAGAGGGCAATTAAGAATCCTCTAATTAATATTAGAAAGAAGAAAGGAAGATAGGTCATCTAGCAGAGGGAAATTAAGAATCCTATACCAGGGACTTATTAGAGAAAACTACAGGGATAGAGGAGCAATTAAGAATTCCTTTATCGAGATAGTTTAGAAGAAAAAATGTAAATGGTATACTGTTGATAGCAGAGAGCAATAAATCTAATTCTAATATACTTTGACTATCTTACCATTTAGATTTAAGATGCATGAAACATTGAAACATATAGAAAACACATAAAATCACAAGGATAGAATACTTATTTGTAATTATACTGCACGAGAATCTGATGAAATGTCCTTAGCTTTCATTCCTTTTCCAGCAAAAATCCAATTTTGAGTACAAAAGCTTTCTCAGCTTGATAGCATATATTTACAGAGATGTTGTAGAATCCACCCTCAATACTTCAAATGGAGAAGTATTTATACAAAAATTACATCAAAATATCTTATAGCTACATGAGATTTATTCTAGGGAATACAAAATATCTTTTACAAAAATATAGAGATAGATGTGAAACTGATCGCTGCTGTCCCTTTATTCATGGAAGATCTGGAGTTTGAAACTCGAATTTTCCTCTTGTTGTTGCTCTAGTAATTGTGTGCTGGATCCTTGTTTACTTTTCCCTACTGATACTCTTTACCCGTTTTTGATACTCTTTACCTGTTTACCAAACTTTACCTTAGTAGGTATTTTCTATTTACCTCATTTACTATAGTAAATTATAGAATATCGAGCATATTGGTCCACCATTCTTCATTGGGTATCTTCATCCTAATCAATTTTTTGTATATTTCATCAGCCTCAGTGTGCTTTTCAAAATTGGGTTGAGCTGTGAGCAAGTGTTTCACTTCATGCTCAATATAGAAAAGGTTTTCTAAGCCATCATATAGCACTTTTCCTGTGGGTAGTGCTTTCACTGTTGAAGAGCTAGCTTGATTTCTGGCCTATTGGTGCAGTATGTCAATGTAGTCTTCATGTTTCATTAGCTTGTCATTTATGACCAATAAGTTTGGAAGTCCTTTCTCTCTCAGAATGTTATATTTTATCATAAACTCATCAATGTCTTCTTGGATACTTTGACATCT
Organism: Pinus taeda; assembly: GCA_000404065.3. NCBI lineage: Eukaryota > Viridiplantae > Streptophyta > Pinopsida > Pinales > Pinaceae > Pinus > Pinus taeda. The sequence goes on along the minus strand of APFE031412292.1, from coordinate 107,189 downwards.
TCTTTCTAGGTTAAGCATGAAGGTTTTTTTTTTGTCAGAACTCTCTTGATTTCAAGGATGGTACTAGTCTAGTCTTCTATATCCTTTTGTTCCAGTTCTTCCCTGCTTTGGCTATTCAAGAAATTGATTAATTGGGTTGCCTCTTCAGGTTTCTCCCCCAATTCTGTTCTGGTCTTTTGTATAGCCTATGTATCTAGTTTCATTAAATCAATTTATTCAAAGATAATCTGAATATAAGACCAAATATCATTAATGGAATTAATGATATTGGTCCATAAAATCTCTCTGATATCTCTTAAGGGCCTTTCAAATGTTAATTCCTTCTCTAATGTTTTTATTTTGTCAATCGTCCTTTTATTCTTTCTCTCCTCTTCAGTGTAGTTCATCTGTGATATCTCATAATTGTACTCCAAGCTAGCAACCTTTTCTTTTAATTTCTGTATCTTAGTTGCTTGGATTTTCATTTCTTCCATGGACTTGATTAAGTCCTTTGTTTGTTGTGTTGAAGTTGTTGTTGTTTTAGAAGTGCCTGTTGTTGTCGTTATTAGAAGAGCTATTGTTGGGGGAACATTGGGTGCCAAAGCTACTACAATAGTAAATGGAACTGCTGTAGAAACCATGGGTACTACAGCCTGAGGCATGGTGGTCAACTCACCTTGTTTAGACTGCAAATCTCTTTCCAACTCTTGTTCTATTTCTTTCAAATGTTCGTTTAACTTAAGGATCAAGTCCATAAGTTCCTCCTGATTCTGTTTCTCAATGACTTTTGTAGTTTGTGGATGTATGAGGGGAGGGAGCTTGAGTTGTTTCTTGAGTGCAACAATGTCTTCATTTTTCTTTTTTATCAAACTCTCAGCTGCCTTAACATCTTTGGGATTATGACCCAACTCAATCACTAGGTCTTCTAATGACTTTATTCTAGTGTTCTTAGCCTGAGAAGAGGCTTTTTCCAACTATAATTGTGTTGTAGTATTTCTCAAAGAATTTTTCAACTGATGTGCAATGATGGCTTTACTGGTTAAAGTGGAATAGACCATCTCACCCGTTTGCTTGTGGAGCTCAATTTGATCAATTGGGTGGATATCTTTAGCAAAAAATCCAAAATTTGTTTTCAAATAATCAGCCATGGAATTTGGCTATTGTACTATTGGCTTCAAAAAGCTCATCTACATTTTGCCCTCTTTGATGTCAAAGGCTGACATCAACCTTGTCTGATTTGTAGGAGCCATTTTCAGATATTTGGCATAAGTTTGAGCTTTAAGTTGCTCATTCCTAGCTTTAATTTCTTTGTACTTTTCTTTCAATTCCTGGCTTTTCTCTAAAACTATCCTCAGTGATGACACTTCTACACTTGCTACACTTGGTTTCCTGTTTAGTGCTTGCATTTGAGAGGTAGATGGTGTTTCCCCTGCTAGTGTTGTCTGCACTATGTCACTTCTTGTCTCTTCATATTCCTGCTCAGACAAAGGATTCAATCTCTGCCTTTTAACATATACTTGGTCCAATGGCACTGTAGAGGGACTAGCCTCACTCCTACTCCTTTTTTGATTTCGTTCCTCATTAAGAGGGGTCTGCAATACTGGAGGGTTGCCCATGTTTGTATCAGTTTGGGTCAACTCCTCAAAAATGTTCAGCGATCTTGAATCTTTTCTCTGATCTAAAGTCTCTGGTTGTCCTGATGTCTGTGCACTATGCTCCCGTATTGGCCTCTGTGAAGATTATCCAGGCACTTGTACAAAGGAATCAAGATCAAGTTGTCTTTCTAAATCTTTCATAACATTGTCTACCTCAACTTGTTCACTATCCTGTTCTATAAGTGTTCCCTCGATCCATTCATTTTGATTAGCAAATTGTTCTATCTCTGGAATTCTATGATGAATGTAGGGGGACAACTTATGCTTTTGCCTTCTATCACAGATGAAGCTATGAGGATCATAAGGTCAGATGAAACTCTTTTTCAATATCATTCTCTCAAGGATTTTCTCTGCCTCTTTCCCTGCTTTTCTGTTGTCGCAAACAAATGGGCCTAGGTGATCCTTTATCCTTAACTGAGCTTTCTTCTTGGCTTTCATAAAGCGGATCTCATCAGAATTGATCATTTTCCTGTAGTACTCCCAGGCAAATAATCTCACGAGGACATATTTAGGCAGTTTAAAGGGAGGCAGCTCACACCCATAAATCGTGATCTCGATATGGTTTTGGTACAAATACCAGTCTCCAATCTTGTATTGATTGGATAATTGAAGAATTCTCTTAATATCATCACTGATTCTAGGAGGAGGACTTCCTATCAACATGGTAGTTACAGGATGCACAAATTGATCAATAAAATTTGAATAAGAATGGGGAGAAGAAGGTGAATTGTGACAAATGGAAGTCCAAAAGATTACTGACCTAGCGTTCCCTCTGGTGTCAAGATTTTGTACAGAGAAAGGGAATTTATCAGCTTGGTAGTAAAGGAAAAGGTGATACAGGACTGAAGAGTATTTGAATACCCTCTCATTCTCTAATCTCATGAACTGGTCATGCATCTTGTCAGCAATGAATGCAGCATAGTCATATTTGCATGCAGGAGTTTGGCCAGGAGTAAAAATAGTCATGTAGGTAAAGGTCATTTCATCTACATACTCACTAGTGGTAAAACCCATAATGCAAGCAAACATGGTGACAATACCTCTGCCTAGACTAGTAAAGGCACATGTCATGTAAGGAGGGGGGTCTTTTGATATGTATGGTTCTTCAATTAAAGTTTGACTGACTTGGTTGATTTCCAGACTCGACAGCCTTGAAGATTTGTCAAGTAAATTAGCAATTGAAAGGGGAGGGAGGTTCTGGCCAGGCTGTAATTGCAACATTTTGTTTATAGACTCAGCTGTAATGGTGAAAAGAACTTCCTGTTTAGGGGACATTACAGCTCTGAAATTAGGGTTTTAGTTTGCATGGCATTGATGGACAATGTCTGTGAAGATATGGACAGTGGGACACTAATATTTTGGGAGGTTGGACTCCCAAATACCTATTTTATCAGCATTATTCAGATAATTGTCCCGATACCTGCATTATAGTTTCAAGGGGGTATAATCAAAAGTAAGGTCCTTGATTTGAAAATCTTTATCGGCCAAGGGAAGGTAGTCCAAATCCCTATGGGGAGTAGTGATTGGTGTGACATTTAGGGCAACAGGGGCTTCCATCCTTGGTTCTTGTGGATTCAAGGAAGAAAGTTGGGGGTTTTCAAGGAAGTTCAGGGAAAACAGGTGCTTGGGGAAGTCCAGGGACTAAGAAAATAGCTTAATTGTACTGAATAATTTGGGTTTAGATCAATTTAGTGGAAATTCAGTACCAAAAAGGGTTTCTGAAAGGGAAATGCGGTAAATACCTATTTTTGGTCGACTGTCTGGATGAATGGCTATAATGAAGGCTTTTTAGGGTGCGCACAGTAGTCCACAGTGGTCTGGAGTTTAGAAATTGATGGAGGTTGGCAGTTGAAAGTCAGTTGCTGGACTAGACGTAGTCGATGCGTGCATGGAAGGCAGAAGTTGCTTTCTCGGGAAAAAAGGGAAAACAATGAGAATTTTTGTTTTTATGCACAAAGTCAATGATTTTTGGCGGGTGAACGAAAATGAAAGTTGGTGGAAACTAATTGATGGGACACTTTGTCGTTTAGTGGAGGCGGTAAACGAGAGCGATAATGGTTTGCATCGCACTACCTTTTGGAGGTTGGTGGTTTTGGCAGAGGGTCACGCGATGCCATAGACCGAGTGACACATAGCACCGATGAAAAGTCAAAATCGCTCGTATCGCGCTGTTAACGTTTGGCCCAAAGTTCTATGTGATATGGGCGAGAACTGTTGGATGTGGGGAGGTTAATCGGACAGTAGTCGACATCGGGAAGTGGCGGGGAGTTAATGGAGGAGCCCGATTATAATTAAAATGACTTAATTATATCGGGGGTGATATGATTGGCATAGAGGTTTTTTAATTAATCTAGGTGATTAATTAATCCCTTTTTTAATGCATCGGGGGTTTGGTTTTTAACTAATCGTGGTTCGATTAATTAATCTGACTTAACTAACTTTATTTTTATGGTCTATTTTCCAAACCATCGGGAGAAGATATTTATTTGTTTTGGGATTTTAATTAATAATACAGGAAGGGGTTATTTGCTTTGGGAGTTAAATAATAATAAAATTAAAATTTAATATGACTATGGAAAAAGAAAATGCGCTAAGTAAATGTTTCCGAAAATACATTCATCATCCAACATTATAACATAGGCTAAAATGTGTTTGGGGGGTTTTATAAGGAACCATTTATTTTTCCTCAGTAAAATAGTGACTTTACTTAGGAAAAGCATTTGAAGGAGATGAGTGATTTATGGAAGGAGTGAATTTTGATGAAGGGGCTTTAGCACTTAGGCCTTGCAAGTTATTGGACCGAGGGTCCAGTCCCTCCAGAAGTTAGGGAAATGCTCTGAGCCCCTTTAACTTTCAGGTTGTTGGTGCCTTTAGTACTTATGGGAAATTAGTAAAATTTAGGGAAAAATGAGTGAGGAGGTTAATTAGTTTGAATTTTGTCTCTGATGTAAATGTCTTCATTGTCATCCACACTTTGTCAAAGTGATGAAAGAAAAAGATTTGAGCTTTTAACTTAACCATTCATCATACATAATTCTGCAACCAATCATCTACTTACCCACCTACAAATCCTACCATTTTTACTCCTTTATTAGTGTGCACTTAAGCTGGCAAACCCTTATGAAACTTTTCTTTTCTTTTACAATGGAAATCTATCTAAGTCTATCCCTATTACATCCAAGGGCTCAGATTAAACTGTTGAACTCCTTTTATTCACTCTACCTATCTACTTATCTGCCAAGATTAAATAGTTTGGTCAGATTTTATTCTCTATCTCTAAGCATGAAATTCAAAACATGGAATAACCAAGATTAAACTATTTGGTTACCATGGATTGTGGCATAAGTAGCAATTTGCACACAATCATTATACAAAAGTGAAATAGTAAAGGCATTTGGACTTGCACACTTTCATGGTCTTTTTATTTTTCTTGGGGTTCATTTTCTTTCATTTTTTGACCTTTTCTTTATTCTTTTTTCCCTTTGATTTTTTCTTTTAGGGCATACCCTCTTTACATTTTTTTTTTTTTTTGATTTCTTACAAATATGGAAAACATTTGCAACAAGCAAAGGTATGTACATATTTCAGAGCTAAACCAAGTCAATCATGATATATGACACCTATTGGTATAGGAACATAACAACTTGCATGAGTGGCTTCCATGTATTCTGCCTCTGTAGTTGATAGTGCCACTACAAATTGTTTCTTATTCATCTAACTCACTGCACCTCCAAATAGGTTAAACACATACCCACTTGTAGATCTTATTTGATCCAAATCTCCAGCCCAGTCTGCATCAACAAAGCCACGAATATCAAACACTCTGTCCAATCCTGGTCTTCCTTGGTAGCACAAACCATAATCACTAGTGCCACGCAAATACCTGAAAACCTTCTTCACTATTGTCCAGTGCTCCTTCCCTAGTTTTGACATAAACCTGCTCAACACTCCCACTGCATGTGCAATGTATGGTCTAGTACAAACCATCACATACATCAAGCTACCAACTTCACTTGCATATGGAACACGGGACATGTCCTCTTCCTCTTCTTGTGTCTTGGGACACTCTTCAACAGATAAATTCACACCTACAGGAATAGGAACCTTCATTGGTTTACTATCCTACATATTAAACCTCTGCAGTATTATCTTGACATACATCCTCTGGTTTAACCAGAGCTTCCTCTTTGCTCGATCTCTTTTAATTTCCACGCCCAAAATATAGTTTGCAGCACCAAGATCTTTCATGTCAAATTTGGAGGACAATTGGGTCTTCAAATCCTAGATAATTTCTTTGTCATTTTGAACTAGCAACAAATCATCCACATACAAGACTAGATAAATAACATGGTCACTAATTAATTTAAAATACACACACTGATCTGTTTTGCTTCTGGTGAAGCCAAGTCCTCGTATAAATGTATCAAATTTCTGATACCACATCCTTGGTGACTGTTTTAACCCATACAGAGACTTATTTAACTTGCATACTGGTTCTTTCTTACCCTTCACCACAAAGCCTTCAGGTTGCTTCATGTAGATCTCCTCTTCCAGATTCTCGTGAAGAAATGTTGTCTTCACATCCATATGTTCTACCTCAAAATCAAAAGCAACAACAACAGATAAAAGTAATCTAATAGAAGCTACCTTGGCATTAGGAGAAACAATTATCACCAAAATCAATTCCTGGCACCTGGGTGTAACGTTTTTCTACCAACCGAGCTTTGTATTTCTCCACCTTTCCTTCTGCATTTGTCTTCTTCTTGAACACCCATTTTCTACCAATGGGTTTCCTTCCAGTTGAAAACTCCACCGGATCCCAAGCCTCATTTTTGTGCAAAGATTCCATTTCATCAACCATGGCCTCTTTCTAGAGTTTGTCAACCTTTGAATCTACTGCTTACTTCACAGTTTTCGGATCATCATTAGTAATAGATAAAGCAAAATTTGAACAGAAAACAGATAGATTATACCTTTCTGGCTGCCTTCTTTCTTGAGCTGATATTCTCATAACCAGAATTTGGATCTTTATCTTTTGATTCCTCTTCTGTTGTAGAGTTTGATTCTTCCTCCTTTAGCTCAAACTCTATCTTCTCAAGTTCCTTCGGTTGGACTTCATGTTTAATAACATCTTTCACCTCTCTGAACACCACATCTTAGTTATACACAACCTTCCTTGTTACTGGGTTCCAAAGTTTACAACCCTTTAAACCATCCTTATACCCAATAAATATGCATTTTTTAGATTTACTATCCAACTTTTTTCTTTTCTTCTTTGGAACATGTACATATGCATCACATCCAAATACGCTCAAATGTGAAAGAGAGGGTTTCGTACCAGTCCATACCTCTTGTGGAGTCTTATCCTCTAACGCTGATGAAGGTGATCTATTGACCAGGTAACATTCAGTCTCCACCGCCTCTGCCCAGAATTCCTATACTAACCTAGCACCACTGAGCATGCTTCTTGCCCTTTTCATCAATGTCTTGTTCATTCTTTCTGCAACTCTATTTTTCTTAGGTGTGTATGGAGTATTCTTCTGTCGTGCTATACCACACTTCTTAAAATTCTTTAAATTCATTCTTGCAAAACTCTCCACCATTATTTGTCCTCAACACCTTTATCTTCTTCTTTTTTTGGTTTTCCACTAGTCTTAAATTCTTTAAACCTGTCAAAGACTTCAGATTTCTTAAGGAAATATATCCATGTATTCCTTGAGAAGTCATCTATAAATGATACATAGTACACAAACTTACCCAGTGATGGAACCTTCATAGGTCTAAACACATCACTCTGCACAAGCTCTAATATCTGTTTCACCCTCTACCACCAGAGGGGAAACTCACCTGATTCTGCTTCCCATATACACAATTTTCACAGAAATCAAAATCTAGAGATCTATTAGTCATACCTTCTACCATACCTTTACCATGGAGTGTTCGAAGGACCTTCTTTCCAATATGTCCAAGCCTTTGATGCCATAGCATGCTATTTTCTCCAGAGACCACTAGATTTTCTACTCCACTTTCAAGAACCACAGAACTGTTGCACCCATCAACAAAAATGCTACCTTGTAGCTTGTACAGAGTTCCAATCTGAACTCCTCACATCAATACTAGTGCTCCCCCAGCCATATTACAGGTATCCTTCTCAAACACTATTTTTACACCTACATCATCCAAATTGCTTACAAAAATTAGATTTCTGGCCAATGCAGGAATATACAAAACACCCGATAGTGTTTTAATCCTTCCACCTTGCAACTTAAACTTGAATTTTCTGCAACCAATGATTCTAGCCTTCCTGTCATCCCCCAAGAAGACATCACCACCATCATATTTCTCATACTCGCAGAACCACTCTCTATGGGGAGTGAAGTAAAAGGATGACCGAGTCATCAACCATGCCTCATGATCTACATGTGTACTTGAAGAAGCCAAGTACACATCCCCACATTCATCTGAGGTGGTTTTCAAGGAGCATCATCAGATCCCTTTCCTTTGTCAGGAGCTTTAGATTTATAGTCGCTTTTGTAGTGCCCTTCCTTTCCACATTTCCAGCACACCTTTACAGGTTTTCCTCGAGATTGATATCTCCCTCTAGATTTCGATCTCCCACTTGATGACTTATTTTTGTTTATGTTCTGGGACCGTCCTTGTACAGACAAGGCATCACCATTCTGGATCTCCATTTTTTTCCGTCTCATCTCCTCCGTCAGTAAGGATGAGACAATTTCATCAAACTGTAAGGTAGTTGCATTGCTACCTATTGGAATAACTAGACTATTCCACAAATCTGATAGAGAAAACAACAAACTGATGCACTTATCTTCATTTGAAATTTTAATATCAAAAAATAATAACTGACTTAGCACAGTATTAAATGCATTCAGATGCTCTGTCATCGAGTCTCCATCTTTCAACCTCAGGTTATACAACTTTTTCCATAGGAACAGTTTATTCACCAGAGACTTAGATTGGTAATAAGTCCCTAACTTGTCCCACAAAGCCTTCGTCGTAGCTTCCCCTGATACATTCAGTAATACTGAATCTAAGACACATAATCATATTGTGCTCTTTACCTTCCGATCCAACTTCTTCCATTCTTCATCTGATACTCTCGTTGGTTTAATACCTAGATACCATGATCCACTGATCTTTATCCACCAACAAATCGTCCATCTTGAGTTTCCACAACTCAAAACTCTGACCGTTAAATTTTTTGATCTCTATCTTTCCACTGCTTGCCATATTCTTTCACCACCAGAATCGATCTTGCAGATCTCCCACTGAACAGGGTCTACCACAGGCTTGAGCGAAACCCCTCAACAACAAAGGTGTCCCCTTGAAGCCAAAACAACTCAGATACCCAATGTAGGTTTTAACCTCGTACAAAAATTACCTGCATACGAATTCTAAGAATAGAAAATAAACAATGCGAGAGAATAACACATAAAACAAATATACACCGAGATTTTCCCCTAAATCCCAAAACCGGGACTACCAGCTTGATTTTTCATTATGTTCCTTTCAAAGTTATAATACATATATATACATGTCGAAGTATCCAACACCATAGACTGAAAACCATCGTGCCCAAAACCATGTGCAAAAACCATGCACAAAACCATAGGTAGGTTCCCATCTAATATAGGGTCCCAAAAAACATTCCCTAGGGTGCTACCCCAGACCTCGTAGAGGGGGGCTAACCGCCCCCCTCAAACTCCCTATGACCCCCCCTTGCTGTGCAATCAACACAACAAAGGGGGGCCTCCACCCCCCCTCTGACCCCTCAATTAACTAGGGTGGCTAGTTGGGGAAATAATATAACAAAACCCAACATCAAGATCCTAGTACACTTGTGGGAGCAAGTATAGGTGAATCCATAGTGATGCCCATGAGAACTCCTCATTATCAAGGTTGAAATGCTCTACCCATTGTCTCATGTGGAGCTTTGTTGAGTTGAATAAGTAGGGTCCTCCCTTCATCACTCAGAAAAGGTCTTATGCCAACAAGAATATGACGGTGAAGAAGCCATTGGAGCTTAATTTCACCTCGTAGTGGGCCTTTGGCTTCCAATGCAGAGCAGTCCAATGGAGAAATTCCTTTTTAGTCAACTAAATGCCGTTGAATTTGCATATGAGTGCATGAGTCTGTATGTGATCAATTTTAGCAATGACCCTAGCTGAGGGGATGTGTAATCTGGGGATCTCTACAGACTTAGCGATACAGGTGTTGGTTCATTTCACAGTTTAAGCATATGAATTTTCTAGGAGTAGGATGTCAACCATTTCTGAATCCATAACATCAACGATTTTGGACTTTAGGGGTTCTGTAACAGGGTGCTATAGGGTACTGATAGAGTGGTTGGAGGGACCGAAAGTTCCTCCTCTTGGTCCAACCATTAGATGAGGGTTAGCAGATGAGGCAAACATGGCTAAGGGAGAAGAGGAGGGAGAAGGGATAAGTAGTGGGGGAAGCTAGCATAAACCCTAACAGGGTGAATTGTAGAGCGAGATGTAGAGCGAGGAGCCTATTCCATCATTCCATTAAGGGAAGTTGTTAAATGTGCATACTTATTTCCTACTTCTTGTTAAAGGATGGGAATAACATGGATTATGTTTTAACACATCTGAATAGTAAGGAGAAGAAGTGTGGGGTTAGATCTCCTCCTCATCTTCTGTTCCAACTTCTTCTTTCTTTTTGTAAGAGGCTTTTATCAGTATCCTTGGACGAAGACATTTTCTTAATGGATGAATTAACATTCTTTAGAAACACTTGATCTCACATTAACTAATAAATTTGGGCCTCATCACCCATAAATTTTGTCTTTGGGGACTTCAAAACTTCATATCTATTACTGAAGGGAGGATGCTGATGAGATTCAGGCTTGCTGGCATGTGGCCTTTTAGTTAATGCTTCTTGTGTTTGCTTGTAACTGATTTGATTTCTCCTTGCTCATCCCTACTATGAGAAGATGGTGGAGGATTAAAAAAAGCTAAGAAGTTGGAGCCTCATGACAACTTTTTGCAAAGTCCTATACTCATGACAACAATTACATTTAAAGGAAACATGTTCATAATCTAAGGCCTGGAGATGTGACCAACCGTCGAAGTTAAACTAAATCACCTCAGGAAGGCCTTTTGAAAAAAATCATTTCAATGCAAATTTTGGCACAAGAGAATTTTATCTTCTTGGCCATAGAACTAGAAATAAATTGGCCTAGTTTATCTCCTATAGCCTTGAAAATACCTTCACCTGAATGAAGAAGAGGAGTATATGGTAATTTGATCCACACTAGTGCAGAAAATATTTCCATCATGGAATTGAAATGTAGGGACCAATGGGTGAGAAACATTCCTCTAGTGCCTATGAAATAAGTTATAGATTTGTCAAGATGATCGCTATCCTCTTGGCTTTCAAAAAGAAAAGCATAATAACCATTTCCACAATAAAAAATACAAATGGGCTTATGATTTACCCAATTAACATAGGTCCATTCTAAAACTGAATTATAGCTATGCCTAAGACCAATGAACTTACCAATCAACCATTTTTCCTTCAATGTAGTCACATTCTTCTTCGCAAAGGGAAACCCCAAATCAAGAGAGGAAATTGATTTTTCCTTTTTAACAAATCTTCTTGGAAGACCCATTGAAAAAGCTATGATCTCAGCCACTCAAGAACAAGAGAAACACCACCATATGATAGTCTGACATCAAGAAAAACCTCAATAGATTGTGAATACATGGAACAAGAAAAAATCTAAACTAATAGCAACCTAATTGGGCAAAAACTACAAATTTACTGCGAAAACTAAAAATATCTGTACTCAACCAAAAATGAAATCAAAGAATGATATAGTATCACATATAAAAATATTTAAATTTAATAATATATATGGTAAACTATACAGAATCTAATACACTATTACTAGTTATATTAAATCTAATACCATTACTAATTATATTAACTAATTAACTATTGAACACAAACCTGAGAATAAACGATACATTATCCATTAATAAAGACTTTGTTTGGAACTTTAAAGTTCGATAGCAAAAATTGAAACTATGTAATCTATCAGTTGGGTACAATTATTGTTTGATAATTTTTGTGTTACAATTATTGTTTGATAATCTTGGTTTCATTATATGGCAAGTCATAAGTCATGCTCATAACTTGTGTGTATGGACCATTGTTACTTAGTGTTTTAAACTTAACTTGGAAGGAATTTAGCAAACCATCACATAATAGCCACATTCCTACTTTCGTCACAAGTCAAGCTAGAAAGAAGAATTATGGACTATTTTATTCATATTCATAGATTAGATCATGGTTAGAAAACGTTCATTATTCCCTTAACATAAATTCTACCTAAAAACCTTGGATATTTTTTATTATTATAAAGGTAACATGGTTCCATTATATGGTAAGTTATATTTGTAGTTCATATTATGTGATATAATTATGATTATGAATTTATAATGAGATAGAATCATAAACATCGACAAAACTTAACTATAAATCATTCATTTATATGTTTGGAATGGGCAATTAGTTATAAATGATATTCACTATCCATTATAAATAAAAATTTCTTGGAATTTTGAAGTTGTAAGGAAATTAGGTTGGAATTACGAGTAATTTTTTTTTTTTTTTTTGGGTAGTTTTAGCTTTTAATTTGTTTAGGCTTCATCAACTTTTTCAATTTCATTGATGTGGGGTTCTTAAAAGTTTCCAAATAAAAATGGTTTATTGCTATTGCTTTTGTATTAGTTTTTGATTTTGGGTTTTTAAAAATTTCCAAATAAAAATGGTTTATTACTGTTTTGGTCTGTTTTATGTTTTATGTTGTAGTTATGATTGAGTATGGCAATAATATTGTTGAGTTTGTTTACATTATAAGTGGTTTTTTTGTATGTGTTTTTTTTGGTGCTTTTTGGTTATTTAACTAATTTTAATCTATGAAAATGCTACTTTATTAGTGGGGTTGATTGTAGCATCCACAAGGCATATTCCAACTCTAGATTGTTTCTCAGAAAGAATTGGAATTCTTGCTGAGTGCTTGAGACCAAGTACTCTAAAAATCAATCAACTATTTTCATTAGATAAAATCTTTTTTGGCTAATGATAACCCTAGTTTCAATGGGCATCTTAAAATCTCACATAATCAAAATCTTAAAAGAGTTGATAAAACCAAATTCAACTAAAATAGTAACAAGAACAAGGCCTTAATTTTTATTACTAGATGTTTTTGCACATAATTTTGGGTACTAGCCAAATTGTATTTTTACCTTTGGAGTAGGTCTACTATATGTTTTGTGAGATTACCAACTCATGCAATTGATGAAATCCAAATCTAAGGTCCAAAAGTACAAGAGAATACACTACAGATTGAACCTTGCTAGTTATAAAAGATATTGAAATAATCTCCAAAGAAGTTCTATGACCTCACCTGATCTAGATCTTGGGGGCTAAGATCTAGAACCAAGAGAGAATTAGAGAACCCAACACGAGATGCAAAAACTAAATACACCCCCCAAAAAAATCTGAGAAGAGCTAACAAAATACACTGTAAAACCCAAATCATTATTAAGAGAGAAAAATGTTGTTACCACTACATTGGTTGGACCCCCTGTCCTTCTACAAAGTGGGGCCCCAATTTATTCCTTTTGAGTTACAATACCATGGGTAATTAACATGGGCGGATACCATGGGTAAATACCATGGAAAATACCATGTGTAACTACCACGGGTGGATGTGACTTTCCATTCATATCATTCCTCTCCCCTTAAAAAGCAATGGTCCTCATTGCGTGAAGTTCCCTTTGGAGAAACTTTTGTTGAAAATGAGTTGTGGGTTTGTGGATGACCCAAAACCAAGTGTTGTTGAAGACATGGGTTTTGCGTGGTTGACCCATAACCATGATGCACAAAGATTCGAGGATAGAGATACCCTGTAATGCTTCTGAGCCAACTGTTATATGGATAGTTTGTGGCCTAGAAAATGCACTTCAATCGCAAGGGTTTTGTGTGGTTGACCCATAACCGTGTTGAACGAAGAGTCGAGGATAGAAATACCCTATAATGCTTGTGGGCTAACTATGACGCTGACAATGTACAACCTAGTAAATGGTTTTTGATGGCAAGGATTTTGTGTGGTTGACCCCTACCCAACTCATGGTTAAGAGGTCTACCTGGTAGAAATATGGTGACTGCAAAGGATTTTGTGTGGTTGACCCCTACCCAACTCACGGTTAGGAGGTCTACCCAGTAGAAATATGGTGGCTGCATGTTAAAGGACATAGTTTAACCCAAATCTATAAAGAAGAAAAGAATAACTCAACGTAAGCTATGTGTGGACGAACCCATTCAAGAACCGACCAATCAAGATGCTACCGCACAAAACTAAAACGAATGGATTATTTTAACCTCCCGTATGGTCTATGTGGTCCAAATATTCAGAAGAGGATTTGCATCATGATGAAATGTTGGCTTTGTATGATATAGTGCTCCATAGGAGGACCCATATCCACCAACGGGGTGACTTCTCACAATGGATGAAGGATAAAAAACGAATTTCAATGTTGAGGATAAGAACCATAACCAACATCAACCCATATACATCAACGGGGCGACTTCTCACAATGGAGGAAGGATACAAAACGAATTTCAATGTTGAGCATAACAACCATAACCAACATCAACATTGTGTGTAACTTTGTTATGACCTCAGACAATGAAATTATGAATAAGTTGTTGTGTTGTTTGAACTTGGGTATTAGTTCCCTTGATTTCTACTGTGATCTCACTAGGAATACTTACAATTTTCTCAATATTGATTGTAGCTCCACTGGTACAAAGCATATACCCAATGTTGTTCCTTCAATGCCAATTACATCATCTACACATGAGAGGGGTATCCACATCATTTGTATCACCTCAGTGATGGCTGGTACAATTGGAGGTGCATGTAAAGATCTCAATCCCACTGGTCCTGGATCTTTTCCATAAGCCACTATGATGAGACTGCGACTCAATCTGAGTATCCTGAGGAGGATATAATGAATCATGCTTGAATGTTGAAGCTAAGCATGCACCCAGTCTACCCAGTCCAACTTGAATTGTACTGGAAAGAGGTGGCACTATTGTTGAACAAATGAACAAAATCAGGGTGCAAACTTATTTAAAAGCAAGCCCGTTGCAACAAGTGCAATTACGATTTGCATAATACTTAACATCATTCCTCGTACACCAACTGAAAATCGTTTTCCTAACATAAGAAGTGTAAGCATCGGTGTAACTACAACTACTAAATCAATTGATAAAGTAGTCATTATGATGCTTAAAGGGGCCATAGCAGGGTCTGTCAAATATGTTTTATAATTTGAAAGTTGAGCCCCACTGACACATGATGTTAATATTATTCCAGAACCAATAGCATCTGGGAGGCCAAGAAGTGCCACCAGAATAATTCCAAAATCAAGGCCTAGTAAGGGCTTTGTCACTTATTGACCAATTTATCTTAAGGCTATAACATCCAGTTGCTTAATTTCAAGGATAAAGTCTTTTGCGCTTGAATTGATCCCAACATAAAACATTAAAAAGCTAAGTGCAGGAGCATAGTACTTGTACGTGAACCAGGTAAAAGATGGTGGGAATAAAAGAGCCAATATTGTACTTGCTGCTAATTCATGTGGAATTACATCTTTCAACAAACTTTAGAACATTGACCATATTCAAAGTAGAACCCTAAGATAACTAGAGTTCCTCTTCATCACCAACTATAAATTATGATTTCACACTTCTAATGCAGGGCTTTCTATATGCATTTTGACATAGTAAGAGAGGTAACCCATAGTTTACAGGAGACGACCTTGATTCCCACGTTGTTTTTGTTGTAGAGGCATGATATGTTGATTGTGAGTAGATTGTTCGTCTCAAGAGAAGAACCTGTTGATGAAGAATTTCCAATGAAAATCGACCGACCCTTCGAAGCAAAAATATTGCTCTACTACGTGGGGCTGCTAGTTGGATATTAATAGTGGGAAGTAAACCTCAAACCAAAACCCACTTGGTTCTATGCTCTTAGTTTATCTCTGGTGGGTCTAAATTTAAGTTGTATAACATTAAAGCGGATCAAATTAGCCCCCCCCTCAGAATGGGAAAGAGCTAACCAACCTGCCATAGGGTATTAAATGATTGGTTAGCTGCATGCCCTTTAACTTTATGACACACCCGCACACATAACGAGATAAATGAAAAATAATGGGGTGTGTTATAAAGTTAAAGGGCATGCAGCTAACTAGTCATTTAATGCCCTATGGCAGGCTGGTTAGCTCTTGCCCTCTGAATGCTTCCCTGATCTGCCCTCGTCCCCGTGCGCAGTTAATGCCATTTGTTAATGAGGTTTTGAAAAGATTCATAAATGAATAAAAATGGTGCTGAGTAGTAAGTAGTGAGAAAAAAATGGGCATACCCTACTACTATCGCTAGCTTTAAGGGAATGCTCAATGTATGATTTGTGAAAAGAAAATTTTAAGGGCACACTCAATGTATGTTTTGTGAAAAGAAGTAAATTGTTGTTGGTATTTTTGATGTTTTTTTTGTAAGCTTGGTAAGGCTTTTCATTCATTCATTTGCAAAAATTAGGTTACATCTATGAAAGACGTTTCGTGGCCTCAAACTTCTCAATGGGAAACTGGGTTTGTTGACTATCGGACCACATTTTATGCCATCCAAAATCTGGGAATATTTAGTTTGCCACATAAAGCCTTATAAGACTGAATTTCTATAAACCAGTGAACCCCTAACATGCTAATGTAAGTACTACTAACTGACATATACATCATCAAAATAAACGAAAAAGAAGTTGCTCACTACTATTCATCAGGGGACTCCACCGGTGTTGGGTTCTTAGTGCTAGAACCTGGTAATTCTGATTGAAGAAGGCACAAAATGTGCTTCTCAATACGACCAAGATGAACATTCTATTGCTGTATTTGAAATTGGACAAGTTGAAATTCTTTCTGAATCTCCTGAAAACCAGGGTCAAACTTAATGGAACCTGTAGAATTCATAATAGCTCGGGCCATAATACTCTTCATTATCCAGTAAAGGTTCACTATCTGTTTATGCTGAGTGAGCCTACCTCGGGTATGGTCAAGATTAGGAACCAATAAACATGAATCCTCAAGTTGTAGTTCATTCTCAGGCCGCTAGTTGAGATCTACCTCCCATGATGCAATCAACTGCTTTACCTGAGCAGGAGTACCTGTATTATAAGCTTGGGCCACTACATTGATAATATGGGCATCATACTTTCTACCACTCCATCTCGGTGGCTACGATGAGGGGGAGCCTCATCCACCTCTATTTCCAGCGTTTCGACTGTGACCCAAACCCCCAATTCCTGATGGACCAACACTGGGAGAAGGCCGAGCCATATCTATTAACCACCAATGCAATACAATATACCCTTTCACCCAAACCGACCAAGCCACAATCCAGGAAAAGACCAGTAGTGTGTGGGCTAATAAGAAACCCATACTAATAAGACTTGACACATATACATAGGAAAAGAGCAAGAAGCGAATTACATTAGGCCGAAGCCATGCAAAAACATAACATGTCGAGAGGGCCAACCACCAACATTGCTTGTTGCTAATCACCAACACCTCATGCTTAGAAAGGTCACTTGAAATATTAAAACCAGGGATACTCTGTCTCCTCAGAAGGGAGGTGCTATTGATCGAATCCTCAATCCAATTCCTATATATAAACACACCAGAACTATAAGAAACTAGAGACAATGAATTAGAAGAGACTTTCACGATCCAGCCTGTAAAATCACAAAGAAAACCATTTCCATCGGGCAGACAATCCTTCCATAAAAGACAACTGACCCAGATTATTCCATAATTTCCCATTCAAAGTAATAAAATACCATATAAGACGGACACTGACATAGAAACAATAGAAGAAATATAAAATTAACTACAGAAACATGCTTGCTTACCAAGTAGACAATTCCAGATTTCTTAGTAAGCAAATTATAGGAGGGGTCGACTACCTTGCATGAAACAATCAAAAATAGAGTTTTCTGCTGGCGAGGAGGGGAGAAAAGAAACATTACATACATGACAACCATCACCATGAACTCAAGGCTAATGTTATCCTGCTAACAAAACCTCTCTGCTAAGCTTGCCACTAGAAAATAAAGACCCAGGGACCTCTGCTTAACACCTAAGACTAGCCTACAACACAAAGAAAATTCATGAATTGGACTACGAGCCCTCACCACCTGGAGGTTATGATCCCCTGCGTAAGAACCCTAGTCGAAGGAAATAGGGTTTAAACTAGCTAGAATGGTGGTAGCTATCTTCAAACAAAGAAATATGGAAGCTATGCACATTTGTAAAAGCTATTGAAAGAGGCTAAAAGAATGAACTTTTAACATAAAGAAAGAACCCTAAAGGTTTGTGGGCCTTGAGGTGGTTAGTTGGTACATCAACTTCTTAGGGGCACAACTTTTCCATACAATATGTGTTTTAGATGCACAATATCTCGATCGAAAGAAATATACGAGGAATACAAATTTTGATAGGGGAAAGGGATTTCATGGCAACACTTTGCCACCCCATTTTCCAAAAAAATAAAATTAAGGCCTCAAAACTACCTTGGAAGTTTGGGTCCCAAAAATCGTGGAAAATTTTCCTAGAATATAGAGAACTATTGAGACAATGGAACATGCGGGTTTCCATTGATATCCACCTATATTAGTGATCCACCCTTAGGAAGAAATGGTCTTGATTATGACAAGTTCCTTCATCAGATGGGGAAAATTCTACTAAATTTGGCTCCTGGTGAGCTACTTGCCTTGGTGAAGAAGACGGGTCTACTTTGACAATCTGGTAGACTTGTATGTGTTGTTGGAAGGTGTCCTTTGTCTTGGTGTCCAAAAATCCACTATAGCCTATTCAATGTAGTTGGGATTGATTTCTATGGGGGTGAATTTCTCGACTACCTCTGAGGTGTCTAATAGAGGTGGAAAATCTAGTCGAAGCAACTCCACATTAAATACTAGAAGCAAGACAAGGAAAGGGGGATACTCAATTCAAAATCATTTTCACCCAAAACCTTTATGATTGTGTAAGGTCCATTTCAAAGTGATATGATCTTTCTATGGGGTCCTGTGAAGCACTCTTTCTATAAATTTAGCCATACCTGATCACCAACCTGAAACTTATGTGGAACTCTATGTTAGTCATGTCACTATTTATACATGGCATTCACTTTCTATAGGATATCATGGACTTGTTTTTGGAGGTGTTGGATTTTTTCAACAAATTTGGCTTTCCTATCTATCTCATCTTAAGCATGGGAGGACCCTACCAGTGATGATGTAATGGGCATAACTACATTAATTGGTGCCAATTGTTAGAACAACAAGCACACCTGAAAAAAATTGTGGCTCATAGAGTTGTGGAGGGTTCTATTATAGATTTTCTAAACATATGGAAGGATTTCATCCCATGTATATGGACTCTTGGAATTGTACATGCAACAAATATGCAAAATAACATGGTTGGCCACTTCTATTTTTCCATCTAATTGGTGATGAAAATGAGTCAATTTGTTCAACTTGGTATCCATGAGAGGCCATAGGCTAAACCAAAAGGTGTTGAGGAACTTTTTGTCCCTATCTGTAATAATGGTTTGAGGGAGCCAAAAATGAACCTAAACATGCTCACGAAAGAGTTTAACAACGGCTTCAACTATGATAATCTTCTTTCATGGTGCCACAATGGCCATCTTAGAGAACTAGTTGACAACCATAAATCCACAATCGTTACCGTGCTTGGTGGATATAAAACCTAACATGTAATCCATGGATATTAACTTGTAGGGTTTTTCTAGGGTAGGTAGAGGAGTGTACAACTCCTACTCCTTGATGGTTGGTTTAGCGATGGCACATGCATTGCATGATATGAAATACAATTGGACATCCTATTGAAGATTTGACTAACATAAATACTTCTGAAGTACTGCTATTTTCTTCCCCACACCAACTTTCCCTGCCACCCAACTATAATGTGCCTCCCTTGTCAACTTGACATGCTCAATTGAAGGAACATAAAGGTGGCCCAAGTAGCACACGAGCACACCTTGGAGGTGAAAGTCTGGAACCTGTTTTTTTTGCAATCAAGATCTGGTACATGACAACAATGTTAAATTCATTGCTATATAATTGTGGTCACCTAGATGTCTCATTCTCACAATAGTTAAGAAATGTGGTTAGCACCACTATTAGCGTCTGACTAAGGTGTTATCACCAAAAAATGATCACCTAGGAATTTCTAGCTAAGAAGATCAAAATACACCATGTAGGATTAATTTTACCATTGTGAAATCACTTTCACCATGGGAAATAATTTAGTAACCATTTTTATTAAATTATTTCCTAATTAAAATTAAAAAACCCATTGAGAATAATTAAATAAATCATTATTTATTTACTTTTATCTAGGAATAATTATTAAATCATTGTTTAATAATTATTCCTTGTGACATTTGACTAAATCCCTTGGGAATAATTAAATAAATCACCATTTATTTATTATTCCTTAATCCTATTATCGGAGTAATTGTTAAATCATTATATAATAATTATTTCAATTTCACATCATTCTTAATCTTCATGAAATAATTAATAAGTCATTTTATTTGTTAATTATTCCTAAATAAAGATATTTGACCATTATGAATGTCTTTTCCCTCTCCAAAAAAGTATAATAATGTATTTCTAACAATTAGATCTTTATTTGGTCAATATTATTTTATTATTCTCCATTTTCGAGAGTAACATAATACTTTGTTATAAATAGGAGGGTTTTCCATTCATTCTTCACCATGATCATGATCATCGTCACTATTATCATCTTCTTGCAATTGAGCTCTCACTTGAGTTCTATACATTGTTTTGGGTTTTTCACACATTGAGAGAGAGAATTGATTACTAAAGCATCAAGGACTTCAAAGGACCCATCCCACAGTGAGGGGCTTGTAGACCCTTTTGTAGATCTCCTTTGCAAGGTGTTATCAATAAAGATTTATTATTCATTTCAAAAAATCTTTCCATTTGGGTTATTACATTGGATATATATTGTTATTTGTTGTTTTGGATCCCATATGTTGTTTTGTTGTAGGTTTTTCTAGTCTTATAATTGCAGATTTGAAGCGTAAGCAGCCAAAAATTATTGTTAGGGTTACGTGTCACCAGTGCCTTAGTGGAATTTTTTTGGTACATCTTCCAAGTAATTTCATACTAACATGAGGTAGTCCACAACATGATTGGTGCTACTCTTCTTGTATTTAATGTTTAAGTGGAATTTGTGAGGGTATGTGGAGAATTTTTTAGGGTAGTATTAATCGGGAAAAATGACCCTTTCAACATTCTAATGGAGATCACCTGATCATCAACTTAAAACAATTCCTTTTCCATTGACTGGTTAGACTAGGTCCAATTACCTTTTCTCTTTCTCTTTTGGCTTAAGGTATGTATTTTAATTACCAACAGATAAGAGACATACGATCAATTCTCCTTACTGATTAGGCAAGAGAATGATCCTTAAGATGACTTTGTGGCTTGGCCAAACCACTCTTAACTTTTCCTCTTTGCGAAAAGGTCTTCTAAGATGAAAAAACAAGAATTAAAATGCAAAACTTAACTATGATGCACTTATCCTAGACCTATCTCGATTGAAGGAAAAAATAGTCTTTATCTCAATCTAGAGCAAGCTAAAAGGACGTGAAACGAAGCATGTAGGAATGGAAATTGGAAAGAAGGAAATAGACTAGGGAAATAGTTCATGATATCTAATCGTTGTTAAAGTAAATACAAGTAGCTAAATGCCTAATAAATAGTTACAAGACAATTTACTGTAAATATCTCTAACTCCTAATAAAAATATGTATAAAAACGAGAAATTCATGTCATAGTATTAAAGTAGTTAAAATAAAATGGCATGTAGAAAAGCAAAACATCTATATCTCTAAACTGTTAGATAGCTATATAACCTAAAGAAATAAATGTTTGTTCTTATACACTTTCTAGTTTTCAAGATGCATTTCTGATTAATTCTGCAAGGTAGCTTGATCAGAATTTTAAATGGGCTAACAATTAACATTTAACAATAGTTGTAAACCCAAAAAATAACTCATACAACATAAATGTAATTGAAAACTAAAAACATTTATTTCAATAATCGATGCAGACAATAGTGCCATACAACAATTACATAAATAAACTTTATTATGAATATGAATCAAGTTAGAGAACCTCAAAAGATTACAGTAGTGAAAATCTCTTGCTACCAATAGCTCGTTCTATGTATGCAAAGAAGACTTCAATCCCACTACAATAGTGAAAATGAGTGCTGAAACTCCTCTACAAATACACTGAAAGCTCCTAAATTATTCTTCCTCTTCTCTTGGATTTGAATCCCCCTTTCTCACAATCAGAGATGGGTATTTACACATAGTGGAAATATTAACATTCCCCCTCTATTTCTCAACAATTGAGTTAATTATAAGAAAATGAAATTAAATGATTCCTTTGGTTGGGGTTCTAGCCATAGATGACCACAATTGAGAAAAATCGCCCTATTTGGCAAGTGTTGATGAGTTGGGTTTGCTTATGAAAGGATAAAAATTGCAATTTTCACAGTGAAGTCCAACCTTAGCCTCATTGTTTCAACCACCTCTATCTATCATTATCCAACGTTATGCCATTTGGTGGGGTTCCTTCGAGAATATTGACTGGATGTATTTCTTCTTCGACCCTGGAAGCTTATTTGTCAAACAAAACCAGAATTAGTTGCATAAAATGTTTTTGCAGCAAAAAACAAATTAAAAAATAAAATGTAAATTAACTTTTCTTATGCCCAACTTCATAACTAAGTGGCTTTTTACTTAATAAAAAAGAGATTATGTAGAATAGTGACAAGTGGCAAGAGCTGAGTGGTGTCATAGGTAAGCTCATTGGAACTTTTAAAATGAGACAAAATGAAATAGTTGCGATATTGAGTGGCTCTGATATGGAGCGAATGCAATATCCTATTCAAATCCCTTTAATAACTTTATCGGGTCCATTATATCAGAGATTTGATATTGTGGATTTTACAATTGTTACCATTTAAAAGTTCTGATATATAGGCGAACATGATATTCCGATTAGAACATCATTAATATTCATATTGGGTCCGACTTATCAGAGCCTAGCATATATCAGAAGTTGAAGATCAGAGGGATATGAATATCGGAAGATAGAGATCAGAGGGACATAATTATCGAAAGTTGGAGATAAGAGGGATATCATTATCGAAAGTTGGAGATCAGAGGGAGTGTTGTATCAGAGTTTTTAAAGTCTTACTCAATTGAAAATATCTGATAAGTGTTGACCCCAATGGGAGCAGGAGTAATGATGGGGCAGGTGGGCCCTTTGACAGTTGCTTATAAATTATAGTGCCTTTATATAATGGTCAGAATTTAGTTATATTATATGTTTTTTTAATACTTTGAATTTTATAAAAAAGGTTTTCCACATATATATTGAAAATTTAATATGCTCTCCATGCCACTTATAGTATAGATCGGGGTTTTGAAATCGAGGAATTCTAAGAGGATCCCTCCGATGTCAGAACTTCAATATGTCTGATTATTTCATTTACATAAAAAGAATCAATTGTTTAATGGTTAAGGCCTAACCTAAAGTCACTTAATTATATCAATCTTGGTGTCAGGGGCTATGTATAAAATATAAATTAATATTTACAATTGAAAATTAATTATTTACAAAAAAATAAATTTATAAAACAAAAGTAATGTACAATTTATACATTTTAATAAGCCAAGGCAGTGAAAAATATCCAATCTTCAATTAGACACCATTTACAAACCAAACAACCAAATGAGACCAAAAAAATATCATAGGAATATAGGAATAGATTGAACTCATTGAAGTAATCTAAATTCTCAAAATCAAATAGTAATATGACTAAAACCATTCAATCAAAGGGTCCTCATAATGAGAATTAAGTGAATAATGGGGGGGTTGTGTTTTTACCACAACAAGTAGTCATTCTGTAACTTTCCTCATGTATGCATAAATTATAGAGGTCTGTGATCAGTATGGATGATTGTCTCCCTCCTTATAACATAATGCTTCCATTGTTTGAATACTTATATGATGGAGTACATGTCATTGTCATAGGTGGGGTATCTCTGGAAAATATCAGAGTGTTTCACTGTGACAAGCCACGAGATGTCCTTACTAAGTGAGGATCACACCAATAGCATAGAAAGAGGCATGTGTCTCAATTTCAAATGGATATTGTAGGTTTGGAAGGGTAAGGACTAGTGCAAAGCAAAGGAAATGTTTTAGATCCTCAAATGCTTCTTTTATGACTTATACTAGGAAAATTTTTCTTTTTCTCCACCCTTGGTCAATTGACCTAAGGGCCAAGCGATATGGGAGAACCCTAACACAAACCTTCAAAAGAAGTTAGCAAGGCTGAAGAAGCTACCGATATTTGTTAGAGTTGTTAGGGATGACCAATTCAAAATGAATTGGATCTTCACTAGTTCCACATGCACCCCATGTTCATCCATAATGCACCCCAAATATTAAATTCTATGCATGTTGAATGAGAATTTCTCTCTATTGGCATATAATTTGTGTTGTTGTAGGGTACTTGTTAGGTCCCTATACTACTAGTGTAACCCCTTATTTTTATTAGTGCACCCCCCTTATTATATTGTTGTGCCCATGTAGTCCCCATATTGTTATTATTGTGCCCCATAGAAGCCCACTATTTTTATTATTATGACCTTACATTATTATTGTTATGTTGGCTTTGATTATATTATGACACCTTAGACTCCTATATATAAAAAGGAGGTTTTGACATTTGTATCATCTAAGAATTTTTCATTTGTGTAATGTAAAGGAGGTTGCCCCCTCAAAGAGGCTTAATTCTAAGGCATTGATCTATCTTTTCTATCTTTTTGTGAGTTGGTTTCATAACATTTGGTATCAGAGCTTTGGATTCTAGGGTTTTGTTGCTCTAAACAGGCCATCGTGTAATTTTAGCTATAATTTTTTCTGTGACGTTTTAGAAGCTAAAAAACAAAAGCCATTTGAGACGAAATTGCGTTGAACCTTGGTTCTGAATTTCAGATCTTGTATCGCTATATTTTCGGAGATATGATCTGAGGAAATTAGGGTTTTTGCAAGCTCTAGAATTGCATCTAAAATAGGTCATCGTGGAATTTTCGCTATAACGTTTTCGCTAAAAAGTTTCAGAAGCTAAAAAGAAAATGCATTTGAGAAGAAATTGGTCTGGACCTCAGGCCTGAATTTTAGATCTCGTATCGCTATATTTTGGGACTTATGATCTAAGGAAGTTAGAGTTTTTGCATACTGTCGAATTACATCCTAAACATGTGACCTTGGGAAAATCGTCATAACTTTCTCTCAGAGAATCAGATTGAAATTTTGTAAGAAGTTACAGAAAGAGAATAGAATGTATTTTGTTCGTGTATACGTTTTAGAGCTTAAGATTGAAACAGTGACACGTGGGATGTCGTACACGTTCACTCTACTAAACTAGTATATAATTAGGTCATCGTGGGAGATTGGGAATAAATATTTCATTGAGAATCCAATTGTGGTCAGACTTATGAAGTTAGAAAGAGGAATCAGAGGGCTATTATAGGCAAAAATTTCAAAATTTAAAGATATGAAATTACAGAGCTACAGTCGTTTCAATATTGAGCTCTTAAAATCAAGAAAAAGCGAGATGAGGAAGTTTGATGGCAAGGATATGGTAAATTGGATACTACAGATGGAGAAACATTTTGATCTACATGGTGTACCACTGTTACAAAAGGTAAGTATTCCATCTAATTATTT
Source organism: Pinus taeda (assembly GCA_000404065.3). NCBI lineage: Eukaryota > Viridiplantae > Streptophyta > Pinopsida > Pinales > Pinaceae > Pinus > Pinus taeda. The sequence continues at coordinate 81,578 of APFE031412292.1, read as the reverse complement.
AGAACTGAATCAATTTTTATGGTATAAAGGGCTTTGTTCTCGTAAACCACTTGTTACGTGGTCAATTTTCAAGGAAGAAATGATATCACATTATGAGGATACAAATAGCAACACCATCTTTAGCCAATTGCTAAATCTCAATCAAAAGTGTTCAATGGCAAAGGACATTAAGGACTTTCAAAAATTGAATGTAAAGGAAAATAATATTCAAGAGAAGTAGAGGATTGATGTTTCCATAGGGACTTTATAGGATAACATTCAACATGAGGTTCATCTTTGGGAACTTGATTCATTGGAGAAGGCATTCAAGTTGGCAAGAAAAGTGGAAAGCAAAATTATGGAAACAAGGAAGTCTACCCCTCACAACTATAAACATGGAATTGTTGTTTCTCCTAGCCTTCCACAACCTACAAGGTTGACACCACAACAATTGGAAGAAAAAAGAGCAAAAGGGATTTGTTACTGTTAGGACCTCATATTGTTTCTTTCTAACTATACATTTTGTTATAATGTCACCCTTTTTAACTTATATTTGGAAGTCTTTGTTAGTGTTTTGACTCAATTATTCCAAAGGTATGCAATGATTCTTCTCATCACTATACGTTTAATTATTTAACATATAATCACACTACCTTCATAGTTAATCTTTGAATTGATTAGTTGCTGAACAATTAAAGAATGATGTGCAGCTCGCGTTGCTAAAACTGTCTGGAGTTGGCGGGACTATTTTTTTGCAGTTGCTGAAACAACAGGAATGACACGCAAATCTCGAAGCTGAAACAGTTGAGATTTGCATTCCAAATTTGACAACAACAAAGGAACCATATCGATCACTGAGGAAGTTGTTACATTGGATGTAATTCCCGTAATCTAAAGACAGTATTACTGTAACATCATTTTGTTGATGGGAAACTGATTTCCCTATTTTTGTACAATGGGTTAAAATAGAATTTATAATGTAAATCTTTTGTAATAGATGTCTCCTCTTTATAAAGAGGAGACATATACATTAGAAAGGGGGGAGACGATAGGAAAAGCTCAGTTGAAGGACCAGGACTAGAATCTTTTTTTCTGTAATATGACATATTGATGGATGAATAAAATTCTTGTTTTGAACATCTCTTTCTAGTTCTTGTCTTCTAGGGAATCTTGTGAGAAGGACAAGGCCCACCTTCATCACAAGATTCACCCATTATATTTCTGCAGTGCGTCTTTTATTCATACCTTGTTAATAGGAACTGTTTACTGAATATTGTTTTACCTTTGCTGAAACTCTGTCCCTTTCTTAATCGATTGTTGTATTGGTCAAAGTTATTGCATGAGTGTTTCACCGATGATTAAGGTTACAGAGCGAATTGGCAAGCTAGATAAACAGAGGCAGGTGCTAAAGATTCCCGCTTCGGGGATAGGGTCCTGATTCTCTGTTACAGCATAGCCATTGTTTTCCTTTGCAGATTTATTTCTTTCTACTAGATTATTATTTGAATGAAATTAAGGATTCCTTACGAGACATCCGAAATAGAGTCTATTTGCTGTAACACAGAGTGGAGCTTCAGTTTGTTAAAGCAATGTGTGATTTGTTTGTACTACAACTTTTAGTGCTTTTAAGATTGAGTACATACAGTACGCAGTTGCCTTTGAAATAAACAGACCTCCCTTGGTTGACAATTTATGTAGCACTTCAATCAGCAATTAAAGTGACCAACATTTTGGTGCCATTGCTGGGGAAGGAAACCATATATTTTAAGAGCATTAATGATTTTCCTTTAGACATACAGGATGCATGACAGGATGTAGGAAAACTAATCCTATAGTTGGCAAGGGCAAAGGCAGAGGAGGAAGGAAAAATTTCATTGATGACATTATTTCAAAAGCTGAAATGCCTCAGAGGATAAGCTCTTGGAGGCCACTGACTCATCACTCTCTCCAAACGGACTACGAAATGGAGGAAGTAGTGGGACCTAAAAGGGACGAAGAGACAATAGAACAAACTATGGAGTCAGTAGAAGACATTGAAGAACCAATAGAAGATATTGAAGTTGAGGAGCCAGTTCAGAATATTGAAAGCCCAATAGAAAGCGCTAAAGAATGGGCAAGTGTAACAGGGGAACAACCAATGGATGGAAACAATGAAGGACTCTTTGGTGGGGGATGTGGAGGAAGAGAAGGAAGAGGCGGGAACTCCCTCTCCACCTTGGAATTTCCTATTGAGGATCTTCCCAGAGGGGCAAATCCTATGAAGAAGATCCCACTCTCAGCCCTACCTAACTTCCATGGTTTATCATCTGAAGAACCTGATGAATTTCTGTTTGAGTTTGATAGATTGTGTAGAAGTTATGATTATGTTGCTAATCCTCAAAAGTTAAAATTATTCCCAACAACATTAAAAGGAAATGCACTAAGATGGTTCATGAGCCTGGGAGGACATGTGATCACAACATGGGAGCAGATGAAGGAGGAGTTTCTGGCCAAATATCAAGACTATTGCCGAACAAAAGAAAGAAAGGAGGAACTATTCAAGATGGCTCAAAAGGAGGACGAATATCTAGAGGATTTCGTGGAGAGATTAGAATATAATCTGCAGATATCTGACCACCCTAATATGAGTAAGGATATTCTTAAGACAATCACGTTGAAAGGAGTACGAGATGACTGTTTAGACATGTTAAATATGCTTGGTAAAGGGGATATATATAAGGAATCATATGATGAGATTGTCAACCTCTATAAGAGATGTTTAAGAGGAGCAGTAAACAGAACAAAAAGCAGGGATAGTACATATTCAAGAGTCCAAAAATCAGCCAGTGGGGGAGCAACAAGAGCCGAAATAGGTAATTTACTTGAAGAATTTAAAACTGAAATGTTAAGCTCTTTTGCTTCACAAATTGATACCTTGCAGGTTAAAAAGAAGTAGGCAGAGGCAGAAGCTGCTTTGGCCATTTTCTGCCCTAAATGCGGAGAAAAACAACCACTAAGGGAATGCCCACTAGACAAGGTACCAATTTGCACCATTTGTGAAAAGGACCATGAGACTCAACAATGCCCTTCTCTGCCAGGAATAAAAGCAGCATTGCAACCAACTGAAGAAGAAGCTGAAACAGTTTACTTGCTGACACAGAGGAGGCAATGGCAACCACGAGGAAAAAGTACAAATTGTAATATGCCATTTAATCATTGGAATAATTATCCTTCTTTTCAAGAAAATTACCTACCCTTCAATCAAATGCAATACCCACCCTTTAATCAAATGAACTTCCCACCCATGCAACAAAAAAATCTTCCCTTTATGGATCCTACAATGTGGAATCCCTGGTCTCTACAACAATCTTATTTTAATCAATGGAACCCAGGCTGGAGGGCTCAACAAATGACATTTCCAAATCAATTCCTCCGTATCAACAATCTCTCTCTCTGCCATCAAATGCTTCATCGAATAATCAAACAATGAGACCCCAGCTACCTGTACAACCAAACCCTAATCCTAATAATAATAATAAAGATGTGTAAGTCATCGATATTCAGAACTAGCCTGTATGTCATGTTCCCCCTGTGCAATGTAATGATATCCATTTGTGGTATGGGAGAATAGTTGAGCCCATTATTGATGATATTACTTCTTCTGACTCTGATAAAGAAGAGACAGAAAAAGATAAATCATCTAATAAAGGTGCTGAAACAGTTGAGCCACCCTCTAATAAAACTGCTGAAACAATAGAGCCACCATTCCCTGAGCATTTAGCTCTCACTAAGACACCTGAGCCGCTTGCTTTTAAGCTTTTAGGGGAATTGCAGAATTTGTATGTTAAAATTCCACTCCTGCAAGCACTAAGAGATGTACCAATTTATGCTAGAACTGTTAGAAACATTTGCATCAAGAAACCTGGAAGAAAAGCTAAAGATCCCCTCACAGTTCATGTGATGGGTGATCTAGCTGCTTTAATGACAGGAAAAACCCCTCCTGTAAAATATGGTGATCTTGGTCATCCTACAGTTACAGTGCAGGTTGGAAAAACTTTTGTTTCCAGAGTTCTGGTAGACTTAGGTGCTGCCATAAACATTATGACCCTTGAAACTGCACAATTATTAGAGCTGAAGAATGTGATTAGAGAGACACCAACTATTCTGGAGCTAGCTGACCATTCCACAATCAAACCAGAAGGGGTCATTGAAGACCTAATCATTTCAGTCGAATCTTGGAACTACCTAGCTGACTTTGTTGTGTTAGAGACAAAAACAAAGTTGGGGGGACATCCACTGATTTTGGGAAGACCCTGGCTAGCTATTGCAGATGCCTTTATCAGCTGTAGATCGAGCTCAATGACAATTTCTAATGGATCTGAAACTAAGTAGCTCACTCTCTACCCCCATGCTACACCTATGATTAACAATGACAATTCTGTATGGTTAAACTATGAGGATGATGATACCCAACCCATTTTGACTATTGGACAAGCCTTAACTTTTAAAGACACCACTGAGGATGAAGTAATTAGTAACTTTATTTTTGAACCCTCCTCGGTTACCTCTAAAACATATGATCAGTTAACTGAAATTTTGGAACCTCAATCATAGCAAAACCTTAAATCTGAAAATTTATCTCAAAAATCAACTGATATCTCCTCTAAGAGTATAACAATAGAAACAGAGCCTGGAAAAACATTGAATATAAACCCTAACTTGACAAATGCTGAAACACAATAGTTAATGAAATTGCTTCGTGAAAATAAGGAATCATTTTCATGGGATTACACAGATATGAAGGGGATATCTTCGGAATTATGTACTCATTGTATCTATATCAAGGAGGGGTCACAACCAGTCTGTCAACCCCAGCAATGAATGAACCCCAATATAAGGGAAATTGTTAAAGAAGAACTTCAAAAACTGCTCAATGCAGGGTTTATATACACTGTATCTGACAATGAATGGGTTTCTCCATTAGTAATAGTACCTAAGAAAAATGGGAAATGGAGAGTGTGTGTGGATTATAGAGCTCTAAACAAAGCCATGCAAAAAGATCATTTCCCCTTACCATTTATTGATCAGGTGCTAGACAGTTTGTCAGGAAAGAGATTCTTTTCCTTTTTAGATGGTTTTAGTGGATATAACCAGATCAAAATTACACCCCAGGACCAAGATAAGACCACTTTTACTAGCCCATGGGGAACTTTTGCTTATAAAGTTCTCCCATTTGGACTATGTAATGCTCCAACAACATTTCAAAGAGCAGTGATATGAATTTTTTCTGATATGCTTAATGACTCTTTGGAGATATTTATGGATGACTTTACCCCTTATGGTGTGAATTTCAAAGATGCGCTACAAAACCTTGAGAAAGTACTTAAACGTTGTATAGAAGCCCATCTTGCTTTAAGTACCGAAAAATGTCATATGATGATGAATGAAGGAATTGTATTGGGACACTTCATTTCATTCCTAGGGATTGAAGTT